>JAHZNE010003826.1:0-19410 GCA_027744055.1 Callyntrura sp. NNG-2020
TATTTATAAGCAATGGAGGAACAATGTCTAAGTTTTATAGTAACGACCAAACATGACAAGAAAAGGGTTTTTGTTGGGTGACGTTTTCTATCGTGGTCTAAAATACAGACAAAATACGGTGTTAGGGAGTTACATTCTGTTGTGATATGTGAACAGGCATGTTTATGAATTATGAAAATGACAAAAAAGTGACGTAGAAAGTATCACACAAGTTTCATAAGCGTCGTATACTATGCGGAGTAATGCTGGCCACTTTTGTCGAGGTATAAATTGATTACACACTGTGGTGGTGGTGGTGGTGGGGAATCGAAGCGCTTTTTAGTACATTAAATCGTTACATGAAAAATAAAATTTTGGAAAAAAGTGTAAGTGGTTCATCAGTTTTTTTGATTCCATAATATGTCCACACACACACACACACACACACACACATAAATAGGTAATAGGTAATAACAGCGTTCTCTCAAAGCGCTCTATCTGTGTGCTGCTATGCTTATGCTGGTTAGTTGAAGGAGCAGCACCCCACAAGTTTGTTAACTTTTGTTTGTTGCATGGAATGCTTTATGGGATTTTATTTTTGGATATTTAATCGTCATCAAAAGTGTAGTGGGTACGGCACAAGAACAGCGCTTGTCTGGCTCACCAGCACAAAAATAAGTTGACTTGTCTGTGTGGGTTGACTTTGGCTTTATGTGGCGCAATGAATGTATTTGTGAGTATTAGTTGATAGGTTTGAAGGTTGAGGTCTCTCTGTTTCCCTTTGTTGAGTCAAACAACAACACACAAAGCAGCACAACAATGCCTATATTGCTTCTGTTGTTATCATCACTGTGTGTATGTAATGAATAGTTGATTCCATTTCACATATCTATACATACGCTGTCACGAAATGTATATACACATAATAATATACATACGTCTGCATATTATATTGAAGTGTTATGAATGCATAATAACAACAATAATAGCGTTATCTGGATTGAATACCAATTTGCAATATAACAACGTGACAAACTGGATCAATCAACGAGACTGATTGAATAAAATGTGGGTGATATGATGTTTGTGTTGAGATATTGCGATAGGTTGGTATACACAGGCATGCGATGGAACAACCCCGTATGCACTGGTACCGTCGTTCGTACCGATAATCACGATGACGGTGATGATGATGATGATGATGATCATGACAGCGATGACTTTCTGACTCGTTGGTGGTGATGATGAAATATTGAATTTGCAAATATAATAAAAACAAGCGACCTTGCCTTGTCCGTGCACAGTAATAGATCACAGGAGGAGCATAATATATTATTACTGTGGTATACCATGGCATGATGGTAAAAGCAGCGCAACTCACACACATCGCTCCCTATGAGAGACACAAACGTCGAGCCAAGCACGAGCACACGACGATAGTTTATTGATGACGCTGACAATGTTACTACTACTGCATGTTTTTGTAACCGTGTTCTGTTTAGTAACGTCAACTAGCATATTTAGATATGCCACCGTTTATGCCTTGCCATCTTTTTGATCATAGTTGCCTATATTTTATGGGATTATTATGCACCTTTCTCTCTACCCTACATATATTCCTATACAGTTTGTATAGGCATGTTCTGTGTGTGCATATATGTTTATGTGTACGCACTGCTCCTAATGTAAGTCATCGGCTAGCTTATTATGCCAGTTTTTCAGGATTTTTTTTCTTCTCTGGCTTGACGTTTATTTGACTGATTGGGCTGGAGTAAATGTTACGTTAAAGCTGAAATGGAACGTTTTGCAATGGAATTCTACAGCGAAATTTTCAAGCTAAAACTGGTTTCCATTGATGGGGAACGGTGTGACTTGCAGTCTTTTGAAAGGAAAACTACAATAGTTTGTATAGTAGCGCTAAATTCAATGAACGCTGGATAGACTGCGCTTTTTTGGAAGATTTTATGTAGGTACTATTACATAGACTGCTGCTGTGTTAAGTAGGTATAATTTGTGTGTATTAGACATATATCTCTCTGTATGTGAGCCTTACTATTCGACATAATACGCTTAGATCGCAGGGTTTTAACTTGACATCCAGACGTCAGAAATAGCTCTCCCCGCCATAAAGCTTCCAGGTCTGGTTTGCACGTATTTGAAGATGCAGGTTACAAGGTTTTCGTGATGGAACTATATACGCTGAGAAGAATAATATATTGCGCCTTTTGCCCAAAGTAGCAGTTACAGGGCTGCTGGTAGAAGGAGGAAGTACCTAATAAATACCCATGTTATGCTGCTGTGTTTTGCTGTACTGCTGTTTTCATGAAATTTTGACATTTTCCCTGTCACACGGAGACTTTTAGTGGAGGAATGTTGTAACAGGCAGTATTAAAGGTATGTAAAGAAGGTAAAATGTGAAAGAACGATAGAAGAGAAATCCATTTCTGTATGGGTCTCTCTGAAAAAAAAACAGCGCGAGGAAAAGGCAGAAAACTCTGGTAGAGGTACTTTTGTATATGGTTGGTAGTTGATAGTACTTTTACTTCCATCATCATCGTCGTCGTCGTCCCCACCACCCTTGTATAATGTGTTTGTGTATTTGTACGTGAAAAACGTAGTTCCAGGGAGAAAGAAACGTGTTAAGGGCAACCTTGTAGGAAACGAACGTATATCATAATGGTTTTTGTGTGCTGCTGTAAAGGAGAATCGCTAAGCTAGTTCTAGGTTATTTGCTTTCAGTCAGCTTAAAATAATATGGCTCACGCCTGTTCTTCGATCCAAATTTGGCTTCATTTGTACCATTACTACTACTACTTACTACTAGTACACCGAGAGGTTGAGAGATGTGTGGTGGCATGACGTATATAGACATATCATTTGTTTGCATTACATTATTGCAAAGGAAAGGAGAGAGTAAGACGAAAAAGAATGAACAGATATGTCGGTATTTTTGGACGAAATCGATTTAAAAATACGTATCAATGTAATAGGAAAGTAATGGATGGGAGAAAAGGAAGGAAGAATGAACTGTCAAAAGTTGTATATGCTCGCACAATGGGATGTTTTAGGGGCGGTAAAGTTTTATGCCTTGTTTTGATTGACTTTTATGTTGATTTTATTGGAATTTTGGGAAAGGCTTCGCGAACATTGTACGTGGCTCTCCGTATACGTACAGGGAATCTATTTCGGTGAAGGAGATATGTGTGTAATGGGTTTAGTGATGACGACGTCTCCAGAGAGTGCTCTTTGTCTGCTCTGTGAACACAAAACTTGTGCTCTGAGCATTACATACTCCTTTTTTAGTGTGCAACTGTGCGCCGCGAGTAGAGAAAAAAAAAGAAAATGGAAGGGGAAATATTGATAACTTTATTTGATAAAATATTTTACTGTTGAAAGATTATTTGGGAAATTGCGATATCGGAGGAAAGTACGTTTCTAATGATATTTGTAATGTGAGCACATATGACATTTCCGCACATTTAGATATCCGTTCCCTTTTTGTAGGACGACTGATACTCTTTAAAACGAAAGTAGATGTGGTGATTTTGATATCCTTCCTTTTCGGTAGCTCCGATAGCGGAATTCGGTGAAACATGTCCTTCCTTTTACATCATTAATTTTCCTTTGTCGCCGTTTTTCTCCTTTTCCCATTTTTCCCTCTTCGGATGTATTTCCGGTTGTGCTTACGACATCGCCCACACATTCCCTTAAATTATATATTACTAGATCACGATGCTGGGCTTGCAGTTGAAACTAATCTGGTCTACCGTCTATTTTTTCGGGGTATATCCTATATAATTTCTAAATATTTAGCAAACACGTTTCATAGCAGTTGTTTGTGTGTTTGTGCGCTATGTACATGACGCTGCTTTACGTTTTTACTTGTGTAGTTCATTCTCCTTGAGTGTTGTCCTCATTGAAATTCCAGTTTGCACATCTCTCTAATGACACGATCCCGTCAAGAAGCCTCTTTTCTTTATTTTGCAACGAAACAATTACAATAAATAACAGGATCATATAGTTACAGTTTAAAGAAATAGACCAAACAGATTACGTACAATCAGTGTAAACAAACACATTGCACAAGACCGTCGTGTGTCACTGGCTGACTACAACACNTCTTTATTTTGCAACGAAACAATTACAATAAATAACAGGATCATATAGTTACAGTTTAAAGAAATAGACCAAACAGATTACGTACAATCAGTGTAAACAAACACATTGCACAAGACCGTCGTGTGTCACTGGCTGACTACAACACAGCCAAAAGAATAAATCCAACTTCCGACCGACGACGGCATTTAAAAAACACCAACTTTTACGTTCGTTCTCAAACGTGCCCGAATTCATTTGCATTTTATACAGAACAACACAGTAAATAAGAATCGCCACGAATGAAAAACAAAACTTGAAATTCCATTCCTTATCCAATCTCATATCGGCATTTTGTTGGCAAACTTTCGGCTCCTGTGCGATTCACGTCAAGTTTTATTTTGTGAAGGAAAGTTTGACGTTGATTTAAGTTTTGGAAATATATACAAATACCTACACACGTTACACGTACAGTACAGGCGACGGCGACGAGGCAAATACAAACGTCAAAATCTCATTCATTTCTACATGCATAACATCCTCTCTATATAGTTTGCTGCTCCCATTTCTTCACGATAAATGAAGTTTTCGTTTCGAACCGCCTGTGTTTTTCTTTGCGTTGGAAAAATTCAGAGAGTTGTGTTCATTTCTTAGAGTATGATGCTGTTATTACTATAAATTGTTTCTAAATTTATTTTTGTGTACCCCAAGATATATCGACATCGTATATACACGCACGCAAACCAAACTCGGTTCCGTTATGATGCCCTGATCTTTTTTTTTGCTCGTTGGTGGTAGAATTTGATGTTTTTTTCCTACACCAGTGCAAATACTCATATAGCAGGCATGTCATGTCACAAAATAGGAACAATGCCATCTCCCAGCCATAAACAAACGCACATGTGGACTTTTTAAGTGTCAGGAGATAATTTCAAAAACAAAACATTCATTTCGATGTAGAGTGAGTGAGTGAGTGAGAGAACTTAACTTATTTCTGGCTGGCTAATGTGAAAACAATACTTTTACATTTTTTTGGTTTGCGCTAACTACTCCCTTGTAATAATAATGCTTCTTATAAGACAAAAATCACGTTTTATAAAGCTCTGTATATACGAACTTTGGAACGATCTTTTAATAATAATAATAATAATAGTAATAACTGAACGAATAACTGTATGAATGGAGGTAGCGATTTCATACATGTTTTTGCGTAAATCCATTTCTGACAAGTTAATTTTACTTTTCACGCCATGAACATTCCACTACTATATCGCTAGTCTCTTTTGTCTGGGCCACACTGAATATGTAAATATGCAAGTTGTCTATTTTGTTGATATTACAGATGATGATGATCATGTTGATGTTTAGTTAAAGGTAGCGCGGCGGAATATTAGTAAAAGAGTATTTATATTATTATGCAACACACACACAAATACATATATATAGTGAATCCTTGAAGACGTTGCCAACTAAAACCGGAGCAGAGCAAGAATTCACATTGACAATAAAGAGATGATGATGATACTCTTTGAATGTTGGTGTGTGTGGAAATAACGAGAGAGAGAGGGGGAAGGGGGAGAGAAAGATGGGTCTCGCGCTGCCTTGTCAAAATTAGAGAAGGTGAATTTGGTGATTTTTTTTGGAGTGAAGCGCATTTCATGAAAAATTACACCATATATTTAAATTATGTACTTTGAGAAGATTACATTACATTATGATACTTACGTTCAACGTGCTGGCGTGGTGCTACTGCTGGATTCTCCTTTTTTCCTGTTGGCAGACACTTTTGGCAATTGTCTGCCTCTTCTTTTAACTGCTCGTTAATACCTTCTACCGATTCGACTACAGCGAGGGCCATGAGCTCCAAGCATTAGTGGTTCTATTAAATGAAAAATAAAACACATTTAAAAAATTGAAAGGAAAACGAGAGGGGTAACACACACGACACGACAGCGCATACATTAGCACCAGACTACTATTTACCCACATTTGCAATCATAATTTTCACGATAATGAAGATGACGACTCTGTTTAAAAAAAGTTTTACGACGACGAGTACGAAGTGGAGTGTCTAGTCAGAGATCTACTACTACATTTGTACAAGAAGGGGATATAGTGACTGACTACAGTAGTAGTAGTGAGTGAGTAGCATTATAAATAACAATCTTGTTGTTGGTTTGTCGGAGAATCCACCGGTGAGAGGATAACGAGCATTTTTTGGAATCTAATTAGAGCTGGGTTGCGTTATTACCACATTCTACCAGTCTGGCAGCTGCAACAGAAGTTAGTTAAAAATACAAGTACGACGACGGTTGCATCGTGTAATACTGGTCATTATATTCACTGTTAATAAAACATTTGAAAATGGCGTACCTCCTCTTCCCTTGCTCAGCTTTACACGCTCTTGTTATTGCTTTCGAAAAGAAAGTGAATTTTTAGCGCCAGCAACCGCTCTGTGGAGTTGGTAGTTAGCGGGGCGGCGGTGGTTGTAACAGCAGGAACCAAGCATTCTAATAAAATGCCATAAACTCCCAGCTCTCCACTCTCAACTTCACACAGCAAAAATATAATAATAATGAACAGGGCAGCAATGAACGGCAGTAAAGTAAAAGTAAAAAAAGTATCTTTCTGTAAAGGAATTAATGACTTTCCATCGGAATAAGTGCACCTGCATGTGAACGTAATAGTAGCAGTGCAAGTCATGCCAGGGGCTTATTGGCTAGTAAGATAGATGAGAGAGGATGGTTTATGATGATGGTATCGCATGCAAACTTAAGTAATAACGGACAATTTACGTCTGTCAGTTATGCACTGTTGTATGTTATCGAAAAAACAGTTTTTTTTACAATTGAAGCCGTTGTTTCTAGTTTTGTTTCTGGTGCTGTACCGTGTGCTTGAACATTTTCTCATGCACAAAAATATACAAATAAAATCTGAGCGTCGGGGAGAGAGAAAAGAAAATGTTTGGGTTAGGTTGGAGGGAATGGGAGAGCCAAGCTGTACCACACCACACGACACGAACATCATTCATAGTAACTCATACAAAACGGATAAATTACCTTGGCGCATACACGTTTTTCTGTGCCCTCTGCGCCACACAACAACTTTCAGTTTCGATCAAAGTTGGGAAGGAGTTTGGTGCTTGATGCATTTTTTTAAAACAGGGCATTGCAGATTTTCTCTCGTTTCCTCCTTCATTCTCTCACGTTGTTTGTTGACTCCTCTCTTGGGGAGTCAGTATTGGGGAGCATATCTGTAGGTCTCCTCAAGTCGAGGTTCGGTAATGCAGGATGTAATAATTCAAGTTTGTTTTCGGCATTTATTGGCAATATGGCAATTGAATGTCGAAATATAATGATACCATCAAGGCTTAACCAGCCCAACAACCGGTGCTGGAGCACTACACCAGTATGTAAAAATACGTGTAGTAAATAATTATTGCTTCAAATCATTGCTTTATGTTTGTAATAAACCGTCGTCGTTGGGGTTGATCGCAAACATCGTTAGTTCAGGGAAAAATGCCATTTTCCAGGGTGGTGGTAGGTTCATTATTTCATTGACTGGCACTCTGGGGAACTCGATTTATGAACGCTGCAAGTAACCACAAATACGAAGAGTGGAAGAGGTGGGGAGAGAGATTCCCGCTCATAAGACGATTTGAATACGAAATAATTGATAGGATTAGATCGCATTAAGGACGTCTTATTTTGTTTCCTTCCCCCGAAAATAAGACGCTGTAAGATTTTGTCGCATTTTGAAATATTCGGTTTGCTTAGTTTAAATGCTGAAAAGCGCCTTGTCGCAATGCAAAGTTGGCGATTGTTGCAGATCTTCATTGAAGCTGATGAGGCAGGAGGAGACATTTCAACTTTTCAACTTCACGCGCATACACTGAAAATGGGTACATAAATTAGGATTGGAAGTTCACTTTGAGAGAATGTTTTACTTGTCGCTTGTTTTTTTAGGGAATCGACTGATTTTCTTTTTTATATTTATGTAAAAATTACTGTCAACTGTTGATATTTTGTATTATTAGAACTAAAATGAAATTTTTCTTGTTTTTGTTGGATACAGGACTATCTCCATCTCGTCAGTCTCATCCGCAACATTACACAACGGCGTCTAGCAGCACTGACGACGGCGATGACATGTGTTACAGTTCAGACACTGATATTCCAATGGCTTCTGAATTGGCGTCAGGCGTTCCAGGATTAAGCACCTCTGACGAAAATGATCACAAGTCATTGTCACCTTCCAAAGAGCCACTGGAGAGGAAAAAGAGGGGTACATTGCCAAAGGAGTCAGTAACACTGTTAACCCAATGGCTTTACGATCATAGGTATAATGCGTACCCGAGCGAGAGCGAAAAAATTGAGTTGTCAAAACAGGCCAAATTATCGTTACTGCAGGTAAGTAAATGAGAATATTTTATGCTATTATATAAAATTGAACCTGTCAAGTGTACGAGTTTGAATAAAGATACTTGGTTAAATATTTGAGGCAAAAGATGATGATGAAGTATACTTACGCGGTAATAAAAAGTCAAATTCCTTAAATATTTATCAAATAATTCTCATTTTCCCCAGGTATGCAACTGGTTTATTAATGCACGTCGCAGAATTCTCCCAGAGATGATTCTTAGCGAAGGCCAGGACCCACAGCAGTTTACCATTTCCAGAAGAACGACGAATCGTCGCCGTCATCACTTCCAAATTCAAAACAGTAGCAACTCAAGTAAAACGTCTTCATCATCTTCCTCGTCATCTTCCACCACGATACCACAACCAAAACCACACAACACCAATACTAATAGCAATGATGGACTGTCCAGCGACAGCAGTAGCAGCAGCAGCGATGATCACCACTACCAGTACAGACATAAAAAGCGAAGGATTCTTCAAGCGTACGCAGCATCCTCAAAAGGTGACAGTTCATCGTCCGGCGACTCGTTACCAACCCATCACCAGTTCGTTATCGACACAAAACCAACTAAGGTTAAAGTCACTTCACTGTCCCCGTTAACCGATCTGAAAAAGGAGAGTCAAATACACCCGGCGTCTAACACAACGACCACGGTGAACATGGCCGTGAATATTGTGAAACACGAAAATAATAATAATAATAATAACAACAACAACAACAGCCCCTCAATCGGAAGTAATTCAAAAAGTACTCATCATCAGGATAAGTCTAATAATAACAATAATAATAACAACACCGTAATCTCATCAACAAACGCCTCTTTTCATCAAAACAAGAGCACCCACCAGCACCACTATCCATTCTCACTCCTTGTCGAAGCTGCCGTTCAAATGCGCGAGTTCGAGCTTCAGATGCAGCAGGCAACTTCTAACGCCACTGCTTCCTCTACCCCACAAACAGCAGCCGCGATGAGTGCTCAGCAGTAATAAAAATTAGTACACTAATAAATTTTAACTTTATAGCTAACGTCAGTCATCATTAAGTACATTAAATACCCCAAAAGCAAAAAACTTTTACTCGAAAACCTGTAGCGTTAACTTAACGATGTGTAAGAATATATATGTATTCTATAAATGAAATTACATCCTTTTTTGTAAATCGTTGTATAAAATACCTAAATTAATAATTGTAAAATAATAATGATACCTGTTAAGTAATAGTATCGTGACAGTTCAACAATCATCAATAAAGTCGTTATTTTTCAGCCAGTTTTTTATAGTCTTTGAGTTTGAAAAACAAGTGCCTATAAAAACAGTAAAAATGCATAGAGAATTCATAGATACTACGAGGAACTTTTAGACTAGAGAAATGAAAGGATGTTTTGCAAAGAGTTTAAGGACGGCAGCAGAGAGGTGGACGAGCAACTACATTGAGTAAGTTGAGTATACAAATTTAACCAAGTAGCGTGCTATTTAGAGAAGAATGGAAATCTGGTAGAGGCTACTTACATGAATATCAGTACATTAATTAGAAAAGTACATAATAATTATTATTATCACATAATTATGAAATTTACGGTAGTGCAAAAAAACAGACGAAGGTATGTACAACTCATCGATAAGCCATACAATATATACCATACCTTTACTACTAGATACATCATAAAAAAACGGTAGCTGCAGGGATAATCTGTTTTCGTGGAAGCTTTAATAAAGCAAAAGTCCATATATATATAATATTCAATGTATTTTAGATAAATGTCGAAAAACAATCATTTTGTACATAATAATTACAGTTTGCCTAGACATAATCAGAACGTTTTCAAAATCTCGTAATGATAATCTTTAAACCTTTACTTTTAATTAAATGCACCAAAACAAAACAAATTCTCTGTCCTGCAACCATTGTACAGCAGTCAGTCACGCAGCTAAAAAAAATATCACGTACATAAAAAATAATGGAAATTAAAGTAACGATTTTTTGTCCATGAATTTTTGTGATAATACATATTTGATAGAATAACATGAAGAAGAAAAAAACTATCCTTTTTAGCCCGTCATCATGATAAGATTGATACTATCGCAAAAATAAGGAAAAGTAACTAAAAGCGTTTATGTATAAATAAAATTACAAAACCATGTTTATTTCGTTTTGATTGCGTATATTCGTAATCCAACTCAAAAAGACCTGTCTAGCGTAAAATACTATAATATTAAAAAAAATACTTCAAAATTATTCGGAACCTTATGATAATAGGACATATATATACATCCTTAAATTCAAAATAAAAACAAAAAACTAACTCGCAATATGATTAGACCATCACCACCACACTCTCCTCCAGTCTTTGCATTCGTAAAAAAATATATATCCACACATGCACTCGACCCTCTTTATTAGACGGGTTGTTAGATAGCGAAATTCGTAAAATTATCACAACATTACTAAACAATCACAATCAGCAAGTACGATACAACACACACGATGAATTTATTATATAAAAAATAATTACAAAAAAATTTACACATTTAAAAACTTTCAGATAGAATAGAGACGCTTTGCGAAATTGGTTTTGTATGGTTTTTCTTCAAAAGAGAGGTCTTATTAACAATGAACATAATACGTATAAAGTGTTAAGCGGTTAATTGGTATCCTTATCGGTAAAGTTACGGCTCGCCTAAAAGGTTCCCTCTAATACATACAGTTATATGGAGTTTTCTGCATTAATAGAAGAGTTGGTGAACGTAAAACCGCTGCTAGTTATTTTTAGCTTGACATTTTGTGGCACACAAAATGCATCATCATATAGGTACTTAGTTGTCGTAGTCTAGCTAGCTATATATGTAATAAGTTTAGAGAAAACACACGTGTCAAAAAACACACATTGCATTTATCTAAATGTACGCATTTTTTTTCTTCTTTATATAAATTGTCAGTTATATCCTTATCATCACATTAAAGATGTTCATGTTTACATACGTACGTATCTTAATGCTTAGGTCAGTTTATTATGTACTCTAGTAGAAATGTCCTTGAACATCACACCAAGAACTAGTAGATTTGATATAGAAAAATAGGAACTACACACACACATACAATAATAATGATTCAGTTTTTGAGTATAATATGCGTGCGTCAATTTTTGACACTTCTACAACAACGCACACTTTATTGTTAATCTACACAATACAGTATATATAACGAACGTGTTGAGTTAATAATTATTAATTGTAAATATTTTTTTTACCGTGATCATGAAAAAGAAAAGGCGTGTATATTATAAACCTCTATACGATAAATAAGAAACCGTTACACCATCCATGATGATTGTAAAAAAACGCATGAATGTTTGAAAGGATTAAAGTGAGATGGAGGAAGTCGCACAGTGTGTACTACTGACATGTAAAATGTCAGCATCCATACTGTATAGTAAAATATATTACTGTAGTCGATGAGTAGCGTAAATTCTGAAATGATTATACAATAATTAACACAATTAAAACAGCAACTTATGTACGTATATAATTTTTAGTCGTTTTTTTCTCTTTCGTTCATGTTCTCAGCAGCAACAGTTTTTTGTTCGTTTCAAAAACGTGGCGAATATAGTCGATTACTATTATACGTAAAAACAAAATAAACCAAGTAGAGGTAGAGCATTGCGATTATTGCTAACTAATATATTATATATAATATGTAGGCGTAGAAGAGCATTATTATACTGAGAGATGTATACCTAGTATATATAAAGATATAAATAGAAATATATTGAAATAGAATTATTACTGTAATAATAATTGTAAAACCGGGTGATAACGCATTTACGACAGATATATCCAAATGAAGATACAACAAAGAAAAAGTCACGTCACGACGATTGTTATTATCCTTTAGGGTATATACTGATTATACTTATAAACAATATGTAAGGTAAGATCGGAAGCTCGGAATGAAAAAATATGAGATTTACTTATTGATGAAACCGCATATTATATAAATATTAAATTAGGTGTATGTAATTTTTAAAATATACAAACTCTTCCAAATAGTTTTTTCTCGTTTTTGTTTTCCTTTTGTTTTTTGCTCAATCATTGTTTAAGTAGCCGCGTTAGCGTTAAATGAAACAACATTTTGAATTTCTGTGGTTGTTGATGATGAGCATTTGTGAAACAAATTTGTTTTTTTTTCTCTCGAGTGGGCGGATTTTACAAAACAGTACAGTACATGTAGTAAAAAAAGTATATGATCTTGCCTATTATAGCAAAATGTTTGTTTTTTTTCCTTTCTCTCAGTGCCAGTATAGCGCTATATAACAGTTATGGTGCATATATTACAAACAATCACAATTTTTGTTGTTAATTTTCAGAAATGTTCTACTAAAATGGTTACAAGTTTTATGCACTCTCCCCCTTTACAAAACCCGGTGAGGAAAATAGAATACTTAAAAAATGGTTGTTTTTTCTGTTGACAGTTTAAAAATTATATAATAATAAAAATATGGATGTTTTCGGGAATAATTTGTGTGTAAAATAAGTGGTAATTTTTGTGAATGATAATGCCAACGACACTTTTTGATGACTACTGTTCTTCTTCCATCACATTGTTGTAATGATTCCGATATATAAATGTTTCTTGGAAAATTACGAGAATTTCTTCCTGGAGTGTTCTTACGTAGCTGATGAATATATAATTAAATGAATAAATAAAAAACAAAAAATTTAATTGAAAATTTGTTCTGATCTTACAAGTTTACTTTATTATCAGCATAAAACAATAGCATATATCACGAAATGTGTATGCTGTACCATTCATTCAGCATATTGTCACATTCAATTTGTTATTAATTGCTGCAATCTATTCAGATATGTGAAGGTCTTGAAGTAACATTTTGGCTAGCACGTGCATCATGAATTTGGAATTTTCATGGTAATTTTGGATAGCTTTGGGGCGGAACTCTTCCCACCCGTAGAGGTCTCGGTAAATAGGTCGAACGTATTTCATTCTTCCCTGTTCATTTAGAAACTCAAAAGCCAAAGGCACACTTTCCTGCAGTCTAGCCCGTATGCAAAGTCGAAGCCAACTGAAAGTAAAGGTTAAGTAAAAAAAATGCAAACGTGAAAATACGTATGTAAAATTGTTAATCAAGGAGTGCCAACTATAAAGTAATAAATTTTGCATTGAACATTGTTAAACACATGCAAGTACACACTGATACGATAGTAAATATAATTTGCGTATTTAAACTCACCGGAAACGAATTTCAGAGTTCCTACGCGCGTTCATTTCATAAACTGCTTCCATTGCTCGAATTTTTACGGGCGGTAAACTCTCAGTTGCCAGAAGCTGTTGCAAAAACTGCACAATTTGATCGGGGAACAGACTGTCCAAATCAGATTTTTGAAATTGGTCTGGACTAATTTTACCTGGGACAGATATATCCCATTCTACCCACTTATTCTTGAGGTTAATGTAAGCGTTCTGCAGAGTCTGATCATATCTAAAAAAATAAAAAAAAGATTATTTAAGTTGTAACTTAACCTAAAGAGGTAAAATATGTTTGCAACCCTTCGTAAAATCACTATTCCTATTTTAATTATTTTTGAATACTCGGGCTTAACTATAGGCATTCCAGGGGTGTACAACCATGTATTCCAGTCGACATCCGCAATTTTATCTCCCAATCCTTTCGTTTCAAAATAGCCTATGAAATCCGCTTTAAAAACGTTGGAATCGATCGATTTATATTTATTCTTTTGAATATACTCGGCCAGGAAAGGTTCAAATAACTCTGGGAAAATGTTAATTAAATATATAGTGTCGGTGAACTCGCGTGGTTAAAATTTGTCTTCAATTGTAGGAATAATATATCTATTGGAGCTTTACTTGGTCCTCCGACCTTCTGTTCTAAGTAATACAAGAATACTTGACCCTTTTCATATGGTATAGAACTGAATGCGTCATCAGGATCAATTTCGTTTAAATCTACCACCAGCTTTGTTAGTGGATTGTCTTCTTTCATTCTTTCAACAGTCTCCTCAAGAATGTCCCATCCGGTAATGCACTCAAATTGTCTTAATTTTGAGAAAATGATAAATGGTATAATTTGAGTGGACCATTTATGAGAAAGAAAATACGGTACACAATTAAAAGTAAGACGACCTCACCGATACTCTTCTCCACGTAAATCTCCCATAACTTTGAACTCGACAAATCTAGTGAACCCTTCATTTAGCCAGAAATGTTCCCAGTCTCTGTTAGTCACCAAATTGCCTGTCCAACTGTGACATATTTCATGAGCAACTACACCTGCCAGAGACTTATCGCCGGCCAGCACGGTCGGTGTCGCAAATGTTAAGCACGGATTCTCCATACCGCCATACGGGAAGCTTGGAGGCAACACCAAAATGTCATAATGCCCCCACACATACCTGTAAGTTAAAAAAAATAATCAATTCGATGCGTTATGTGGTAAAGTATACATTTAAAGTGTGGTTCTAGATGCATACTCTCCAAGGAATTTTATAGCGGAACGCGCATGGATAGGCTGTAGATTATTCCAATAAAAAGGTAACATGCTATATCGGTATTCACTGGTAGTAAATGTTAAGTCATAAGGAAACGTTGCTACATACCTGACACTGACTAAATACGTATGGATGCAATTTACCCGCCGTTTGCATGGGATCCAGCCACTGAAGACCACTGCATTTCTGCGTGGTAGAATACGTAATCTCAACCTTGATCTTATTCCCTGTGCTAAAAAGATTGACAAAACTTAGCTAAAAATTTAAGTATACATAAAATTATTTACAATGTGAATGGAGTGCAATACGATAATGCGATACCTGGTGGTTTTTAACTTGTCTCCAATGTTTATTGTCAACGGTTCCCCAAATGTTGATACGGTTTGACCTAAGTTAAACGGTAGCTCTTTACCCTCAAATACCACAGATTTTATTTCAAGGTCACGAGTGTCTAAAATCTACATGATGGATTATAGATAGCATTTGTTTTAGAAAGTACATCTTGATATTTACAGCAAATTAATTGATATAGTTGTCATTTACCAGTTCTTTTGCATCGGGATTCAGCACGGTAAGTTCATGCACAACAGTTCCCGAAATGCTTTTATGGGAAAAGTCTAATTTCCATTGTAAATTGAGCGATTCAGTTCGGAAATCCTCTAAAAAGGGCAAGATTCTAAGTAAATATGTCAATTCTTTAGTAAAACGAAGGTGCATAGCTAACGCTTAAACAGTATGAATATTAATTACCTGGATTAGAAAAAGAACTGGGGTCGGATTTTCCAAGCCATTTGTCTTTCCCCATGATAAATATTTTCTTCCCAAAACACTAAATTACTGTTAAACCAATTAGAAATCAAATCAAATGTTTGACAAGACGTATTAGGATGAAGATTCGTTTTTAGCTTAAATGCTAAGAGGTGCAAATCCAACTGTGTCAAAGTTGTAAGTTAGAAGTAGGGGTCAATGTTTCATGGTTGTTGATTGCTGATTATATGTAAAATGACAATGGTTTAATGTATGCATTTATTTCCCTGTAGTCTTAAATTTGTGAAGTGGCAATGTATCTCGCGATAATTTGACAATAATAATAATTTGTATGATAATATGCTATCAGTAATGTGTACAAAGATAAATGAGTTCGCGAGAAATTGAAATGAAATTTTCTCTTTCCGAGACGGTCAAGCTGAAATAGTGAAGATAATCTCTATACTACTCCCAACACTATAATAGAAATCACATGTGCATGTCGATGGATGGTAATTGATAACGGCAGCGAACAGCGACCGCTGATGCCGGTTTCAACAAAGAGATTATAATACGAACTCAATGAAAATTCAAATACATGTACTGTATCAGGATGATTGACATGATTCACCTAGTAATACAGTATTACTAATACTAAAACAACATTGGAAGACGTGCCAAAACAACAAGAATTGATACAGGCAAGCCAGTACCGGGCCATCATCAACGATAGCCTGTTTGGTTTGTCGGGTACAGTATTACTAATACTAAACATTTGGTAAATGCGCTACTACGTAATGCAAGCTAGAATACGAATGAAAGGGGTAAACAAAATATAAAATTACCAGTTATTCTCCAATTATCCTCTTACGATAATGCAGCGGCGCACTTAGAATTGGGAGCTGCAGTGCAGCTGTTCTTGTATGACTAACAATGAAACTGACTCCTGGACCGCAAGACAAGTAGTTCAAGACAACATAACACAATAATACCGGAATATTGATACGTCGGCTCCGGCTGACCGGCTGGCTGTGCCGATGCTTCATACTCCATTCCATACTCCATAGTATGGAGTCCATACACACTTATACACAGCAGAAAGTTGAAATGCATTTAGGTAGAAACACGCGACAAGTCGTGAAGTGTCGTATCATATTGCCGTGTCAAAAATTGCCGTGTCAAAGTACGAAGTACAACCAAATCAACAAGTGGTTTGACAAATCTAGGAAACTCGCTAAATTGATGGCACAAACGTAGGTGCTGTTGTTAGATTGGATTCGATTTTATTGTCTCTTATCATTTACATACAGATACGTAACAACTTTTAGGAATGAATTTCTATCGAACAAAAATTATGTAAATCTCAAAATGTGAAACGATTATATTCTTGTACTAAACAATTCATCGTAATCCTATATAATTATGTAACAATTAAATATTTTTGTCAATATACATCATTAAACACTTTTTAGTTAGAAATATGAAGGTCCTGAACCAACGCCTTCACAAGCACTTGCATCATATATTTGGAATTTTCATGGAAATTCTGAATGGCTTTTGCCCTAACCTCCTCCCAAGCATAGAGCTCTCGGTAAATTGGTCGACAGTATCTCAATCTACCCTGCTCATTCATGAATTCCAAGGCCAACGGCACACTATCTTGGGAACGTGCTTTGATACATAATCGAATCCATCTAGGCACGGCATAAACATTGAAACGTGGTGTATATTATACAAAAATTTAAATAGTGGAACTGAATATAAATATAAAAATCCAGGAGTAGTACCGGAAACGAATTTCCGCGTTTTTCCGAGCGTTCATTTCATACACTTTTTCCATGGCTTGAATTTTTTCCAATGGAAAACTTTCTTCATCAAATAGTTCCTGCAAAAACTGCTGAATCTGAACAGAGTACAAACTGTCCAAATCAGACTTTTGGAACGGAATTGGAGTAGAAATATCCCAATCAACCCACTGGTTCTTCAAGCTTGTATAATGGGTTCGTAAAGATTGGTCATACCTTGAGCAGCATTATAGATTATGTTAAATAGTGTATTTATATAAATAAAAATTTGTAAGTGTAATGTGCCTCTTCGAAGAACTCACTCTGATTTTACCACAGGCATTCCAGTGGTGTACAACCATGCATCCCAATCAACATCAGAAATTTTATCACTCAATCCCTTTGTTTGGAAGTAGGATTCGAAGTCAGATTTAAATGTATTGGTGTCAATTGATTTATAACTATTAATCTGGATATATTCGGCCAAGAATGGCTCAAACACGGCTATTATTTAAAAACATTATTAGCCAAATTAAAATGAAACTTACTTAATTTAAAATGGCAAATTTTGTTTTTGTTTAAAAAAAAACTTTAGTAAATCTTACAAGGTCCCCCGACTTTCTCTTCAAGATAATATAGAAAAGCAAATCCTTTTTCGTAAGGTACAAGACTGAAAGCATCATCAGGATCAACTCCGTTCAAGTCAACGACCAGCTTAGTCAATGGATTGTCAGGTTTCAAATGCGCTATGGTATCAGTTAGGCTATTCCATCCACCAATAGATGTAAATTGCCTATAGATTTTAAAAAACGAAAATTGACTATGAGCGAACTATATCTTTCAGGTTTTGGGAAATTAGCGAAGAAAATTATTATTACTTACCTGTACTTTTCTCCTCGTATTACCCCCATAATTTTTCGCTCAACGAAAACAGTAAATCCTTCATTCAGCCAGAAATGCTGCCAATCCTTGTTGGTTACTAAGTTACCTGTCCAACTGTGAGCGATCTCGTGAGCAATAACATTGGCAAGGGACTTGTCTCCGGCTAACAATGTGGGTGTCACAAATGTCAGACACGGGTTTTCCATCCCGCCGTAGGGGAAACTTGGTGGCAACACCAAAATATCGTATTGTCCCCAAACATACCTTAAATATGTGCATTTAAATCATTACTGTATACTTTTTGTTTATGTTTGCTTGCTTTTTGTGGCTAGTTTCAAATTTCGAGATTTTGTTTAACAAATTCTGTTCAAATTTTTCTGGCAGATTTTTAAATAAAAATTCAGCCATGCTGAATTTTTTTGCCCTGATTCAGAAATAATTACTCTATTCCCGTTACAAACACACAAAGAAATTAATAAGTAAGTTTCACTTACTTTCCGAGCAAATTTTCAGCAGTCTTGATCATCTCTTCAGTCTCTGAAAATTCAAAGACCGCTTGATCTACAAGTTCCTGTTCCGCCCATACTTTTGACCTCGGCCCGATGTCTTTTCCAACAATATCCCCGACAGCAATAGCAGTCAAGTAACTTGGAATAGGAATTTTCTGTTCAAACCTGTATGTCTTATTTTCCCCGTTTACTTCTGGTTCGCCCACTGGAACAGCACTCATTAATGCTTGCAGTTCCTTGGGAACTGTGACGACGGCAATGTATGTTGCTTTGACCAATGGAGTGTCTTGACATGGGAACAGAGAGCGCGCGTGGATAGCCTATGACATAATTTTAATTTTGTTCAATAATAACCAAGGGTAACTTATTAACTACGAAGAGCATTTTAATGCTAAAGTAGTTTATGCGATCAGTATGTTTGTCTGTCTGTGTGTCTGTCTGTCTGTCCGTCCGTCTGTCTGTCTGTCTGTC
>JAHZNE010003827.1:0-16822 GCA_027744055.1 Callyntrura sp. NNG-2020
GAAGTAGACTATATATTACAAACAGATAATATAAATAGTGAGTCCGTATGGAAGTTATAAAATGGAAACTAAATCAAAACAACACGTCTTCAGGAGCCCAACTACTAATGTCACATGTTCAAAGGGTATATATTTAAGGCTTATTAGGAGACAGCAGGTGCGTCTTTAGAAAGCTGTATACTAACAAATTACAATATTGTAACATCGTTATTTCTTAAGTGCCTTTGTTATCATCAAAATAAATGTTTTAATTGAGTGAGACTCTAGAACGAAGAATCTCAATAATAATTATAATAATAACGTAATTGGAGTATCAGTAATGGCCTTGGATTAATAAGCGACATCGTTTGCAACTTTGCATCATCCGTAGAGTCATAAATAAATCCAAATTTCAACACCAGAGAAAGTATTTTGTAGTATACCATTTGTTATTGTATGCATGCATGGGACACAGCGTAACAACTGAATTTTGCAAGTGTCTGATGCAAATTCACATCAGAAATGAAAACTGCAGCACAACTTACAATATTTTTCAAAAATGAAAGATAACATTAACAATAAGTATGACGTCGTCTGAGTTTTAAATTATCTCTGCATGTAAGGGAAAAGCATGGCACGCGTGATTTTTCGTCACATTACCTATTCGTCATCTTAAGTACATCATCCATCCGATTTCCAACAAAACCAATTTGACGAATGAACCGTTCAATGATGTCGGTTTTGCACAATATGCCTACTATTTAAAAACTAACATTTTCCCCTTTACGCTGTTCGACGATCGATCGGTCGGAGTCAGATGTACGATGCTCCGTAAACAGTAGGGATTACATACGGCTTTTAACTGTTTAATAGTAACCTTATATATACTTGTTTATTTGCTGCTTGTTGCATTTAATTATGATGATACATTAGCAGGATTTATATGTTTATATTTAGTGGTATATTAATATACAAATACAAATTGATGACGAGAAAGTATAACCAGTCAAGAGTTATGCCAAAACTGCATTGGTGTGCATTATTGTAGAAGCGAGGAATGTATTTGGTTGTAGGTATGTGATGCCAGCAGTTTACACAGTGGCACACAGAGCAAGAGCAACTATCATTAAATATAATGTGATCATTCCTTAAATTATCTGCACACATCTATTCGGAGTGAGAACTGAGGGCAGAGAATAATCAAGTGTCGATTTACTTGAATAAAAAACGCTACCGGACTAAATACGCTGTAGCAGTAAATGTATGCATTACTTTTCATTCAATATTTGCAGCATTCAGTGACCAAAAAATAGACTATTCTCATTTCTAACAATAATGTTGTGCTGTAATGTACAGATGTATGCACAAATAATGCAAAAATTTCATAAATGCAATGGAGTACTATAAGATGGCTCACTCAACATGGGCAAAATGTTATGAGGATATTATACAAAAATATAGTATTGAGTGACGACGGCGATTATTTAGATAATATCAATGAGAATGAGACACCAAGCCAGATAAAAAAAACTCTACAAAATCGCAACATGAAATGAATGGCTCATCATTTTACCATTATGTACGTTGCATATGTTTTGCATTGCATGATATGACAATGACTGCAATGTTACGCGACATTCAATATCTCCTTACACATACTTTCCAAAAGGGTCAGTTCATTTTATAATCCTCACAAAAATGGACAACTTTGTTCATTTTTCCAAGAAAGTCTGAAATTCAACATTAGACAAATGCATGACTATTATTCTTTTTAAAACTTCTAATTTTAGACGTCGCTGCAATTAGTTTCCGCCATCTAGATAATGTCCAGCTGTCCTTTAAATTACCACTGTTATTTTGTGCCCATCACACATACCGTATGTAGTTCATGAGTAATCCCCTAAACGGGTTGAGGTGCGTGCTAGCCTAACCAACCAATCTTGTCCCTGCAAAGAATTTATTACACTGATTTACAATATCTTGAACAAAGTAATGTGAACAGAACCGTACAAGGAATACATAGCACGATACGGTTGCATACTTCATGTTGCATTGTATATTTAACCCTTTTTCCTCGTATCCTACCAATTTTTCCGAGTGTAAATGTGCTATACCTTTTGGGATTCTTAAAATACTGTGCTTGTGTTCAGCAATAATGCAATGTTTCGTTTCTTCACCCTTTTCGTGTATTTGACGCATACGTTACGTGCTCGTTTCTAAATTGTGAAGTGTAAAGCTTGCACGACCGCAGACTTCCCCTTTATGTTCCTAAATGCAGGTTTGCTTTCATGGTGTTATTACGTGTCGGATAGGGCCCAGCACATTACGTGTATTATCAACCAACTATTTCAACAAGCCCCCAATGTCCCAATGGAATCTACGCTGCTGTAGTAGAATACGTGTGGAAGTATAGATAGAGATATTTCTTTCGGCATACATTTGATACATTCTTCAAACAAGAGAGCATCAGCTTAAAATGTAGCATGTACTAAAATCAAATGCTATCACACCTTTTGCTGTTTCATACACAACAACCGTTCCCATTTGCGTTGCAGAAAACAGTTAAATTTTTAATTGACAATTACGAAAGCAAGGAGAATTTTGGTGTCGTTAGAAAGAGGAACAAACAATTTACCAGATTAACGGTAAGGTTTTGCAGTTTTTAGCACTGATTAATTGTTTGGTTAGTAAAAAGAAGTAGGCTTTGTATAAAGCATCAAGTCTCTGGTAAAACTTCAGAGAAACGTAAACAGACAGCAGCATAAGCAAGAATCTTCTCACATGTGTACACAAAGTCGATCTCTTGAGTGAACATAGGGAATTTTTTTGTGATATCGGTAATAGTAATAATATTAATATTGTGGACAAGTTGTGTTACGTATACAAGTTGCAAAGTTGAGGATAATAGATTGAGGAGAGGAGGAAAAAGTTCTTGATTTGCTCGTTAACCACTGCTGCCACTTCGAAAATGATAAACCCCACAGCAGAAGAGGCAACAACTTGAGAGCAGCTCTATCTACCTTCCATTATTGCACCGAGAATGACTTCTTCTCTCTGATGGTAAATCTGCTGTCTTTTGGACAGAAAGAAAAGACTATAAAGAGTTGTATTGCAGTTAACTACATTGCGGAAAGCCAGATTTCGATTTGGATAAATGGAAGGTGTTGTATGAGATTTCGGTAGACACGCAGCCTTTGCGTTTGTATTGTTACAGTTATAATATTCATACATACTTCACCTCTGTCTGTACTATTTACCAATATTTGTGTCGTTTTGGCATAAAGTTGCATCACAAGCCAAACCTAAGAAGCACAATCAATGTTCTTTTTTGTTTCTTGTCAAAGAACCAATTTATTTCAGTTAGCAGTTCAACTGTTATTTTATTTTTGGGTGGAGGTATTCCATCTCTTTTACGAATGAATAATATCCTAAATGATGTGATGAAAGTTACGGAAGTAGGTTGTAGATCATATACCATTTTTACTTTGTTAAATTCTGATGTTGTTGGCGTACAACAGCGTTGAGGTCAGCGTTATTACATTTTACGAAAACCTGGTAAAGTACTTATATCCCGGGTCTTATTAGGTTGTTTGGATAAAAACGTACACATGATTGTGTAAAAATCGATTTCATTGTTTTAAATGCATTGAACTGACTGCTGTCCTTGTTTACAAAATTTTGCCAAGGACAAGCAAAGATCAACAATAGAACAATACTAATTAAAGGGTAATGGCATTTAAAGTCATGTCAATTTAAATGACTTGTGGCACCTTCATCTTAGCCTCGCATGCTCATGCCTCTAAAAAGTATTATAACAACAAAGTTCTTGATTCTATATCAGCTATCTTCCGCTTACTTACTATTCACTTCAAATTAATTAGCATTTAAATATAATCATTTCATGCGGTTATCAAAACTGAATATTATCATTCATTGCCATATCATACAATACAAATGGTAATTTTCCGTTAATTCTCCATCATGCATGTATTAGGAAACTTGAAAGCGTTTAACTAATTCCAATTTGATGTATTGGATTTGGATTTTAGTCCACCAGACGCTGCTGTAAGAATAGTTTTGCATATGGTGTTTTATTGTGAAACAATATATCAAAAATGTTTAGAAATTATCATCCATCATCAAAAGAAAGCTGTTTTGTTCTACGTTTTTTTGGCTTGCCTTATTATGATGCGTTTTATTCTAAAAACAACCTCAAGTTTTGTTTTTTATTGTGCATTTAATATGGTGTAAGTAGCAGCTTCACAAGTATTCACTACTTTATAAAATCATGCACGTAGGACTCGGCTATTCTGCTGTTATATACCGTGTTTTATGCGTACGCCTACTACCTGCTTGCCGTCTATCTGCTGACTTACACAATAATTGTTTGTAAGGTTGTAACAAGCTACATTTATGTATGTACATACACGCAAAAGTACATACATACACCACTGTACCGTACCAAAAATATAGGGACAGAGAGAGAGAGATACATTAAATGTCGCTGTGAGTTGTGAACATTACAGAATAAATACAGGGAGATCGTTGCGTAGTTTGAAATAGAGATGGTAGCTAAAAAAAGTGTAACTTTAATGAATGCATATATGTACTTATATATACGTAGTACGTATGTTTATAGTTCTCACAAACAAGATAGAGCATTGTACCTACATACATGTATGAGTGGCCTTGCTCCATTCAATATCCTCCAATCCAACAATCCTATTTTTTCTACGACGGTGGTAGAGCAAAGAGAATAGCGTAGCATAAAAGTGTAAAGCAAAATAGCATACACGAACAAATATCAGTCTCGCTAAAAGTTTATCATCTTGTTTAGCACAGAAAAGCATGCATGTAATTTTGGTGTTTCCCTAAACATTACTAGCTTGCAAATTAACTATCAATTAATACAAATTAACGATTGTAGACTGCACTTGAGTTAAAGGCGAGTTTTCACCTGTGTTAATCCAACTTGAGGTGATGCTGGATACAAGACAACAAACGTCTAATTTGGTAAGGCAGTTATAACTTTCTGCAGCTGCCGGGTGAAAGTGTATGCATGAATATGTAAAAACTGCTGAGGAGTAATTGCGGTATTCAGTTTTCTATGTTTGGGTTAGCGTTTCTCCACTGAAAGAACAGTCCTGAGGGAAATCGTTTTTCATATTATTATTGTGAAACGGAAAGAAAATGTAAAATCGGGTAGTGGTGAATGATTGTGTGGATGTTGAAAGACACGATGATAGGCACAAGACGACAAAGGAATAAAAGCATGAAGCCTAAAGACTTGAAGACGGTATTGTCGTAAAGTTGTAATCATATGGCGACTCCTGTGAGTTGGAGCTTATATATGTAGCACAGTGACTATGAAAAATTTGCAGGTACAAATTTGGTTACGTGGAAGTTAGTAATTATAAAGTAGTTTAGAACGCATAATTAAGAAATACATTTTCGAGCCACTGTGCTCATAACTCAAAAGCTATTTTTTAAAACGTTTTATATAAAAAAAGCGAAATATTAGTGCACCGGTAGGATCTACTATTTTTAAATAACATTAAGGAGGGTTGTGTGAGGTGAAAATGAATTAATTTCCGCAATGAAAATTCTGGTGTTAATATTTTGGAACCTAAACAGATACAGTGATTGACAGAGATTAATTTTGTTTACAGATAGGTAAAAGCAGGCAGCACTAACTAATTAAGAAGATCTGTAATGGTGGGCTGCTCCTTTGTCCAGTTTATCATCAAATTTACTTTCTCATCATGATTATGCATCGATACTAGAGACTGATATTTACGTGACATTACTCGCGTGTGGAAATTTGGATTACAAATTGTCTGGATCCTAGTCTAATATGCAGACCATGGAGGTAAAATTTGATGTACATATGACGTGTAAATACATGACGATATGGGTATAAAATAATTTTTTTAAACTTTATTTTAGATGGGGCCAGCGGAGGCAGCGTTGACGCAGATGTCTGCGATTCCATCTGGGTCTTCATCGTCATACTTTCTTCAGTTAGACCCTTCTGGTCAAGTAGACATACTAGAAAGTTCGTTGGTGTTAAGTAAACCTGATATGGCTGATGAAACAGTTTATGAAATTCAGTTGGACCCCTTCATGATGGATGAGCGTAATGTAGAAATAATTAATTTACAAAATCTGCAAAACACTGTTACATTTCAACCAGAGTTCTTAGAGGAACATCAGTTCGCTACTACATTTGATCCACAAGTTCATTATCAAATGGATGAATTCAATTTAAATCAGCTACTCCTTAATGCTGCGGCGATACCTGCATCAACAATTCCGACTGAAATGATAGCCAACACTTATGACGAAGAAACGGTCCCTGATTTTACAGTTGAAACGGAAGTTGCTAGTGAAGCTGAACAATTATCTACTACTGGAACACTAATCATTCCTAGTTCTACAATGCAAAATGTACTTGATCACCAGTCCCACCCTTTAGAGTATATATCAGTTGATAATAGTGAAATAGATACTAACGAGAAACATGGTCATGAATCCGTCGTAAATTTGAATTTAGCATCAGAAGATGCTGCTGCTAATATTTTAACTGCAGAAGATGATAGTACCAAAGATGTTAATGAGAAAAATGAGTCGACAACAAATGAAGAAAAAATGGATGTTGATGAGGCAGAGTCAACTGCTTCTGACTCTAAAAGTTGTGTTGAAGGAGCGCCTGAAATTCCTATTCGTAAAGTTATTAAGAGAGAGCTTCCAGATAATATCATGGAATTTACTGATGAGGCTGTAATACCACCTGTAATCGAAATATTTCCAAGCCCAGCTACAAACGAGACGCCACCTTTGCCCCCTGTTATTACTCTTTGTGACGACGACGATGATAATGATTTCATGGACGACTCGAGTTTGCAAGTGTCAAAGTTTTTGTACGACGGAATTGACCCTGATGATGAATTATATATTTCATATTTAAGCAGGCCGGACGAGACAAGTGAGTGGTTTGATTTGTTTGTAATTTTAAGAATATATATAACGTTTTAGCTTTGGCTGTATTGTAATAAACACTATTTTGCGATTTTTTTTAGAAACTGACATGTGCATACTGTGCTACAAATGGTTTGACAACTTTTCGGATCTTGATGAGCATCTAAAATCTGTTCACCGAGATAACATGACTCTTTATGGATGCAAAAGATGTGGAAAAAAGTTTTGGGCTCGATTTCTTCGACAGAGACATGAGAAGCAACACCGTTATGATCTCAAAGGTCCTATTCAAAGGTTAGCCAAACTTTTTTAAATTTATAAAGAAATTTACGATGGGATTTTTTTTTACCGAACCGTGTTTATTTAAATCACTAGATACCTCCCGAAAAATCGACCCTTTGATCACTATGAATCAAAACATTTCTACAAACGATTACGTCCTGCCCCATTCACGGAAAGATATCGTGACCATATAAAACTTATACATGCCCAAATTAAATCCAGCGAGTACGACTGTATTCAGTGCAATAAAATCTTTCAGTCTGAGGAAGAACTGCGGGAACATTATGATGACGAGCACGCCGTGCAAACATGTGTTCACTGCAGAAAATTATTTGAAAATTCTAAAGTGTTGAGAAAGCATGAACAAGAGATGCATGGTTTATTTAATATCAATAAAAATTATCCTGGTGGAGCATGGAAACTTTGGGAAAATTGGGAGTGTGATGAGATGCAAGAAAGGGACGATCGGCTGGTTAATTTGTATCTTTTTCATAATTACACAAAACGAACAAAGAAAGATCAAGTTGGCGAAGGTAATATTCATAATCAATCCTTATTCTATCTACACCTAGATTTTAAATTTTTAAACTCATTATTTAATTTGTTTTGTGTTCGTTGTTATTTAGAAACCTCAAGTGATTGTGATAAATTTACGGAATTGGGATGTGAGGAAGTTACCGTACATGAATTTGAAGTGCCGGCGACGACTGAAAAGGCTACTCCCGTGGAGAAAGAAAAACGAAGCACCAGTAACAAACATGGAAATAAATCGACATCAGCCGGAAAACATTCCGAGACGCCAAAAGGTAGAAAAACGGAACCAAAAGTACTGTCCGCCAAGCTGCCAGATTACGACAAAATTGAATTTGTGGAAGAACCGAAACCGGAACCTATTGTAAAAATTAACGATCTACCATTCAAATGTGACATGTGCAAAACCTCATTTGATAACGATCCGGACTTACAGCGTCATGTAAAATCTCATACAATTCGAACAATGGCATACATGTGCCAATACTGTGGGCGGGGCTTTGCAACGCACAGCAATCGCAAAGAACATGAACGGATTCACACAGGGGACAAACCTTATGTCTGCCCAAGTAAGAGTGCGTATATTATTTAAATTTGCAGTCGCGCATTCGTTCAAATATCTAATCTCAAGAAACATATTCAGACTCATAAGGATAAGAATAACTTACAGTAAGTAAAAGCAGAAATCTTTCCAAAAAAGTTTCTGCCGCATATTTATTTTGAAACTGGTGCTTTTTTATATCTGACAATTCATGGTGAAGGAAACCATTTATTACAAGTGTTTCATATGCTGTTTCTATATGCTCGTTTAGGTGTTCAACCTGTAACAAACAATTCGTAAAGGAATCGTCACTCATTTTGCACCAAAGAGCTCATTCTCAAGATCGAAAGTTTCGATGTCACATCTGCGATCGTGCATACAATTATGCATCGCTTTTGAAAAGGTAATGTCAATTAGTAGTAACTAATTAAAATCATGAGCATAACTTGAAGAAAGTCATTATTAAGAATACCGAAATTATTTTTATTTTCCCTTTACAATTTAGGCATATGAGAATTCACACTGGTGAAAATCCTTATTCCTGCGAAGACTGTGGAATGCAATTTCATGAACTGGTCTCGTTGCACTATCACAGGTGTGTTAAATGAAATTAAAAAATATAATTTGTGCTAATGCATTTATTCTCGCACCTCCAACTCCCTATTCATTGAAAATTTTTGTTTCAGGAAAAAAGTACATACCGGTGAACGACCTCATCGTTGTGATCAGTGCGGAAGAGCATTCATTCTATCATCAGATTTAAAGAAACATTTAAAAATCCATTTAAGGGACAATAACAGTATTAAGTCCAGCGGTAGTTCAACTAACACCAAATCAAAATCCGGATCTTCAAAGTTATCAGTTTCAAATGAAAGCGTTGCTGCTAATGGTGCTATAGCAGAATCCTTGATACCGCCAGTGGATAGCAATGTGTTGAGTCAGAACAGTCAGATAGACGAAGATTACGTAAATCCTTCAATGATAGCCCTGCCTGCAGACGAATCAGGAGACATGCCAGAACAGACTGCAACTGATAGAATTTTGGTGGTATCCGAATCAGATTTGCTCAATGTTACCGCTACGGAATCAAAAGTCGATGAAGTTGTACACCAAGAGTCTGATAGTACCATTAATCACGAAAATAACCTAACCGAACTATGTAACGCTGATCATGTACCGTGATCATTATTAACACTAGGATAAATAATTTTTTTAAACTGTTCATTTATATTTACCATTAGCATCTTTTTATACTGCAAGCGCGGAAGCGTAATTCAAGTGCATGTGAAATGAAGGCGATGTTTTTTATTCACATTTTATTCTTTGAATTGAAATGATGTGGTACATAATACTGTAAAAATTGATGTATAATATATATAGATCGTAGGAAAGCTTTTAAAATGTATTCTGAATTGGTTTAGTCATTTAGTTATGTCATAATAGGTATATATAATATTATATTGTGTTGTCATCAAAGAATTAAAGTCGACAAATCAAATTCTATTATGTATTTTTTTGGTTTACTTGCCATATTAATTAAAACAGTATATAAATATATTTTTACGAACTAGTTGAACCGGATTGAACAAAAACACGACGATTGATTCTTCAATCTCAATTGGTAAGCACAGCGTGTCATACGCTTACCATACCTACATGCACGTGTACATTTACATATTTTAATATTCATTAAATATTCATATTCATAATATCTTTGAACACAGTCTTTCTAGGGAGGACAAGACAATTCCAGGGGGGACATTGTCCCCCTTGTCCCTATTATTGTTACGCCCATGATCTTTGATAAAAATAACGTTCTTTCAAGGATATTTGTTGCAAAATTTGTAGTACCGATGATAGCAAGTTATGATGAGTGGCTCAGTACATTCACGTACTATTATGTGGATTGCGGATCGGCGATTGAGTTACTTGCCTTTTTTAAAATTTGATAAACTTTTTATTGCAAAGTACGTTTAAAGTGAGCAAATATAAAAACGACACATAAATGCATTCATTATTATTCCATTCGGTCAATTTTAGGCTGGAGAGAGGAAAACGTGTTTGATCCATTTATATTATGTCTGGGGGTTCATCTGCTTCAGTGAAGCTACATTCTTGAGTAAAATGATGACAGACGGAAAGTTTTTAGACATTAAAGGGAATAATTTTGTTTTGCCATACAGAAAGCATACGCTTCAAACTTGCTTTCTTCACGTAAGTACACGCTGCGCTGCATCTGAATAGCGGAAAGATATCCCACCTGGTCAGCTGTGAACAAACATGAACATACAGAGAGCAAATTTATATATGGCTTGCTTTCTTTCATGTAGGTCTTTAAGTTGTAAATGTGCTAATGACTGGGGGAGACAGTGATATTAATTACGAGTCGTTTTTAGGACAATAAAGACTTGTCTTGTTTATATCATCATAAAACAAACTAATGATAAGTGTAAACCGGAAGTGACAGCTGAAGGCTGAATTGGACCGCAAGCGATCAAAGCAACGTTCCGGCGAAACGCAATATAAAAATCCTCGGTAAATATGGCAAATATGAAGGTAATTTTTTAAAGACTAAATTTTACAATTTGATGTATGTCCAATGTCCGAAAATGTCCAATTTTCGTTTCTCGTCATAATGTTTTTTGATCGCGATCGCGAGTTGTTCAAAATACAGAGGTCGATTGGCGATGTTTCTCTGCTTGAGTGACAAAGCTAAGAAATTTCACTCCTTAAAGCAAATCATATCAGCCATAATTATTAACGACAGTTGTGCGTCAATTGATCTCAGATTCTAGCAATTGGCTACTATTCCTAGTCATGAAGTTAAATACGCAGCATCGATAGCCCATTGATCTTCCAGGGTCTGTCTGTCACTGTCTTTTGAGGTAATAAAAAAACGAATGGTTTGTGTTCGTCCGTTCTTGCATTGCCATCATCTCCATATCTGCAAAGGCGACACTGAGTAAGCATTTAAACATACATTTAATCTAATACATTTAAGAAGATCTTTTGTTTGACGATGAAATACTCTCATTTATTTAAACCTGTGACAAATTATAGTTACTTATCTCTGATTTAAACAGGCAAAATGATTGCAAGCAGATTTTTGCGCATGAAATGCTACCGAATTCTCGGTTATGCTGTCTTAACACTTGTGATTATATCCATAATTGACATTTCTGGCATTTGCCGCCACCTCCAGGAAAAGTCATACCATACAGAGTTCACGTACCCACTCGAGACGCCGAATTTTATCAACTTAATAAAACAGATAAGGTTAAACAATATTCCAGAATTGCGTTGAAACGAAATCATATACACTATATTAATACATTTCTATTTTCTTTTAGAAACGGCAAGAAAGTAGATATTATGCCCATCAACAATTTATACAACAGCATTACTTTGAAATCGGACTCCATTGAAAAGTGCAGGGAGGAGCTTCCTTTAACACTGTTAATACTGGTAAAGTCGGCTCCATCCAATCGCAAAAATAGAAACGTTATCCGAGAAACTTGGAAAGTTTCAGCGATAGAACACGGTGGTAGAGTGTTATTTTTCATTGGAAATCCGCACGGAAAGGATGCCGTTGTGGATGCAAATTTGCAGCAAAGTTTGGACGAAGAAACCATTACTCATAAAGACATAGTTCGACTTGGCTTCATGGACTCTTATTACAACAACACAATAAAGACTGTACTGGAAATGAGATGGGCGGCTGAGGAATGTCCCAACTTTACTCATGCACTTTTAGTAGACGATGATTATTTTGTGTCGATAAAAAATTTACTCCGATTCATTAACAATCCTATGGAATATCCGACAAAGGGAGTTTTGCCAGACTCACCAAAGATAGATGAAAATGATGGAGACAAATTGTATGCAGGTTACAGATTGTTCCCGCCACCCCATCGGCACAAAATATGTATGACCATGACCTGAAATGGGTCAATGTAAACTTAAAATTTATTTGCATTTGTAACTTTAAATACTGACAGACATTAATGTTGGTTACAGTTACCAAATGGTTTATGCCATTGGAGGAATATTCGTATGATTACTACCCGCCGTACATTACTGCAGGAGCCGTATTACTATCGAAGGATTCACTATTGGATTTGTATTACGCTTCTTCTTATACCGCTCATTTTCGTTTTGACGACATATACGTTGCGATATGTGCGAGGAAAATGAACATCACTCCCATTCATTCAGAGTACTTTAGATTTTGGACCACTCGGGATGAGTCACCCGAAGAATATTTGATAGCCTCTCACGGTTTTTCTGATCCCAACAGGCTGGGGAGATTTTGGACTGTCCAGAAATCACATGGATTTTGTTAAGGTTCTTTGTGGTTGTTCATAGATATAAAATATAATATCACGTGTTTTATATCATTATGGAGGTGCGAGTCTTACTTCAAGTAGTCCTTGATCATTGCCAATAAAGTGACAGCTTTCAGTGACGTCACAACGGCTGCGTACCCAGGGCGACAACCCTATCCTGCAATGTATAAGGTTCCATATCCTTAAAGCGTTCAATCATATGGGGGATTTGTCCCCCCATACCCCAATTGTTGCGCCCCACATACACCACTGGAGTGTTCTAGTTTTTCAATAATCAATATTATTTAATTCATTACTACACTAACTACACACAGTCATGGCTATAGTAACCGGGGGGACATGTCCCCCCATGGATTTTGAGATTTAACATTAAGGGATAGGGAGGGGGAGGGGTCATAATGTATTACAGGATAGGAATGTCCCCTCTGTTACTTTAGCCCTGCACACAGTCAATTCTATAGCAGTTAGGAGCAAGAAAGATGAAGGTCATTGGTTAGGAGTGTTTGAACCAAGACTATCATCCCCTCCATAACGCGTGAAATTATGTTGCTATGGACAATGCCATTTCCAAAGGGAACCTTAAGCAACGTTGTCATGTGCTTGAAAATAAAATTTTTGTTATTTTTTATTTGAAAAGAACCTTAAACCCCCAGTCAAAAGTGTAGTCTATTGTAAGCAGTATTGTTAGTAATTGCAGTTTCTAGTGTCCTGTCTGTCTGTGCCTGATTCATTTGCATTGTGTTTATTGAGTAGTGATATAATTCGAATTGATCTCATTTTTGTAACGGTCTCTTTTAGTAAACCTACTTTTGTACATATAGTACCTGCACGTTTTGTGGAAGCCAAAGAGCTATTTATTCATTAATAGTTTAATGACGAGCGAATAAATGTTGTGATACGTCCTTACTCTTTATTTGACCTTGTCCAATAACGTTCCTTGGTAAAAACTAAATAAATTTTTATACAATGACGAAAAAAGTAGTCGTTCAGTTTTACTTACACATTGGTCGCGAGTGCGTTGTATGTCATCTAGTCACAATTTTATTTAAATCATATATTTTTTATAAAATTCAGCGTTAGCTTAGCCACTGCGATTCTGCATCCAACTCAAATATGGTATTTCCGATTATCTATATCTAGACGCGTAGAAGCAAACGAGCAACTGTTCGACCATCGATCACACTTAACTCCATTCACATCTCACGGTGCGATAAGCTTTACTTTAGACAGCTTTTATATTTTTAACAAAAAACTTGTCGTGCTCAACGGACCGTGCAAATATTACAGCATCAAACATCAAACCTTATTCGCTTTATACACTGTATAATTTTTCATGACGATATTGCAAGACACCCATGTGTGATTCTTCGTTTGCCTATATGATGAACAAAAATAAAAATATCATGAAGACACAGATGAGTACAATTGCACCTACAATTACTCAAAGTTTTTATAGCATACCTAATGAAGCCATTTTTGTCCGAAAGATTTTGGTTTAAAACTCAAGGGGGTGACTAGCTATTATTTATTATGGTAATAGTAACTGGAGTATGCCACTTTGTGGTATAATGATAAAAAAATTTATTAAGGCTGCCCAGCCCGTAGCGTATTGACAAGACCTACTTATTCACTTGTTCACTAAGGGTATGATGGGACTAAAAAATTTGAAACAAATAAATGTGCATCACGTAGAAGACTTGTGATAAGTATAATACATTCTGAAGTTTAAAATTATTATACTTTTTCTTGTTTTGTCTCATCTTATTTTAAACAGTTTGAATTCCTAATTTTTTTGATGTTTCGTTTTCATACCCCTCTTCCTTCAATATTGTAGAGACGACTTTCACGAAATCCACGCACAAATATTATATAATTATTGCATTTCTTAAAAAATTTATGGTTTCCAGCAAAGCGTAAATGAGCGTACATATAAACATGTATCTTACGGAAGATATTTTTGAACTTACACATATTATTATGAACTGGTAAAATTGACTTGAGACAGGTTGTGAGAGTTGAGAACTATGAGCTTTAGGAATGGAAATGCATTCGTGTATTACTCTACCCCTACCCGTATTATCACCGACGCAGGTGGAGTCCAACAATCAAGATTTTCATGAAGGCTACCACATTTCAGTTTTAAGATGTAAAAATACATACCCCGTCCAGAATAGCATAGCATGAAAGCAGCAAACGATCCCATTCAAGTTCAAGGTAAACATTTTTATTGCTTACAACACACAAACTTCCAAGCAGACGCTGCAATATAGCGTCACTGAAACGCGTATCGACAAAATATTTTTGAAGAAAAATTACCATGAAATCCGTTCTACACATCCTTCTACAGTTTTTTTAACGAAATAATCCTCCTTCTACCTCTTCACAATTTGTGCATATCTTGTTGCGAATGGAGTAAATATATAAACCACGTGCGACTGATTTAATCCCTAGTACTATGAGATTCACACCACACGTTTTTGTACGCATCGTCAAGCAGATTATATAATTACACTGCTGTACATTTTTTATGCAGGCAACTGAAACTTTGGCCAGCTTCGGTTTGGTTGGTATGCATTCAAATTGAGCAGTTGTTCGAGCTTACTTTTAGGTATTTACGCAAGCAGTGAAAAATACCTATAAACCATGTGGATGATGTTTTACAGATGGTAGGACATTTATTTGATTTTCAACGTTTACTAACAAGGCGAGCTTGTTTAATTTGTTAGGTGGCCATCAAAAATAAGGAAAAAATATAAAAGGTACCACATTATTATCGTGTAGCCAAGATGTGTGTTTAAAACAAGCCAACGTTTAGCCGGTTCTGATGGTCGTGCCAGGTAATTCCTAATCCCAAATTCATCTTTTAGTTTTTTTATCGCTTCAACCACACGGATTTTCCTTCCTCAACACGAGGTAATTAGTGTGGGGAAATTGTCGCCTTGTCATGTATCACTCTGTTTCCAGTGCCATAAATAGTACATTATTATTATAGTGTGTCCCATTAGTTCACTTTTTTTCTCGTTGACCATTTCCTATGATTAATAGAGTATAACTCCAATTTCATACCCACAACGATTGTTGGACGAATCTATGTAGACTTTGGCTCCAACTAGGATAGAATAGTACGCGAGTGGTTCGATGGTGTGTATGCACAAACTTTTAGGACAATCGGAAAATTATGATTTCATGTGTCTGAACTTAACATTTTCTAGAAATTTCTAAAGCACTGCAGTAATAATGTGCAAACTGTCTATTTTTATCGTTCTATCGTCGAGTTTCACAGTGATAGAAGTTTTAAGTTTTAAATTTAATTACAACAACGGGAATGCCAGTCCTATGTATTTCTGGAATAATGGATATAAACCATATGCACAATCTCAACCTGTCCAAATGGAGGAACCCAAGGAATCTGAGGAGGATCCTGAGGTATGCGTAGTCTGTAGGAGTCGTTTAGAAAAGTTAAATTGAATATAAATTAAAAATATAGTAAAAAAATTTCACCATATTAATAAAAAAAATTACGTTAAATACATTCGCTATTAATTACACTCACTATTAAAATGTTAATAACGTTATACCAGTATATGTACGAGTTGCTGTTTGGGCATCAGATAAGAGACCCTGAAAAATTTCAAAGACAACAAGGATGTCTATGTAATAATCGATTTCGTGATCCTCACTGTGGAAGTGACAATAAAATATACGATAACGGATGCTATTTTGAATGTGCCCAAAAACGGACTCCAGGTAAGAAAAAATCAAACTTGCAACAAGTGAGATTACATAAGTAGCGCGTATTTTTTCAAACAATGCACACGCAATTTCTGTTTGCAGGTCTTAAGCTACATAATTGGGGGAAATGTTAACCACGACTATAATGATAAGATGCTGTACTAATAATCGCTTAGATTATCTCGATGTGAAAAGGTTTGTTAATGTAGCCTGAGTACAAACTGTTTTTGCATGTACACTAAAAGCAGTGTGTGGGAAGTCTGGTATTTATTGTCTAGGTGCATGAAGGAGCGGAAGAAGTGGGGTAATGTGATACAACAACTTTTGCTTCCTTATAAAATCATTAGGTATTCGCTAATTCACTGTTGTTGGAATTTTTGTTTTTGTCAATAATAGGTAGTTTTTAGTACAAATATTTTATTTCAAAAGAAAT
>JAHZNE010003828.1:0-67260 GCA_027744055.1 Callyntrura sp. NNG-2020
TGATCGAAAGATCAGTTTCTGCTCTTCCAACGGAGACAGGGACTTTTAAATAAATATCATTCTCCGGACCAGAGAGACCACGGTTTCATGAAAGCCTTTTTAATAGATTGCCTTTTACTTCATTGGGGTGTCTTCCACGCTGATTGGATACATAATGTGTTCGTATAATTTATTTAATTTGTAGAAAAGTTGACATTTTGTGTATTACAGCTTGATATATTATATGCATCATGCCTAACCTAACCTAAAGATATCTCTGCACTTATGGCGACAATTTGTTGTCATTCCAGATTGCTAGAAGAACAACCTTTAAGTTTAATTATTTGTCAACGGGGGCAACTTTATCCTTTACTATTTTGGTATTTCATATCATTCAAAAAATTGCAGAAAATCAAAATCAAACCATGTGATAGTAATAGGGTTATAGATAACCAACAAAACAATAATATTATAATGATATGCATACCGCAAAAACAAAATATATATACACTCTTAGAAGGATATCTCACATAGATATTCCAAATTTTCATAACGGATCGCGTGGTGACAAAAATATGCCTTTTTGTCATTTTGGAGCAGTGCTGGTCATGCTGCGGGACCGTCACTATGTCGGTCCCAGAAAACAGCATTTCGATTCATCTTTTTCTCATAGCTAGATGTAACGTGAGGTCAGTGACGTAACTCGTTCACAGACAATATAAAAATAGAACTTCAGTAAGGAGAATTCTCTTTATCAAGGAGTCCGTCTCCTTTAACCCATGGAGCCGTCTCCTTTCATTCTTCCCGACATGTTTTGTGAACGTCTCGTCTACCCCTTGAACTAGTACCTTCCCGTTTTAAGGTAGTTGTTTTGAATGGAAATTTATTTGGATATGGTTGGGACTAAATATAGTAATTACATGCGTATATTTATTTTATATGTGTATTGAATATATACAATAGGTGGTGGATAGAACGTAAAAATTATTAAAATGCTCGTTAGAAGTGTGAAATGTCGTCATGTCATCGACGATGAAAAACAGCAATATTCTTATGCTCATTGCCTTCATCATTTTTTGAACGACAAATAGTCGATCGATCATTGAAATTCCTATGTAAAATTCATTCTACCAGATTTTCAGTAAATTCGTCGCTGTACCATGTAGCAAAATAAAAGTAGCTGCGATGAACCATGGATGATCACCACCATCATTTTGGTAGATAAAATTTATGGCCTTCTCTTTTCTCAAGTGCTTTTTGACGCATGAAAACCAAAGCAACGACTCAACACTACTACATACACCACCCCGTGTCACTTTATCTCAGACACCAAAAAGAAATAGAGTATTGTTGTCGTGGTGTGTGTGTATCAGTACAGCAAATAGCTGCCGATCCGACACAACAACCGACACCATTTTTTATTCCCCTTTTATCACAGCTTCGACTACAATGCTTCAAAAGACCATAGAAGCACTACTGCAATGCACTTCGCTATTTGTTCACTTTATGTGTCTGTGCGTGTGTAAAAACATGTACATTTTGCTATCAACAAATAACATATATGTAAGTGCTTCCATAACCCTTGCATACTTCATATTATTATGGTATCTACTTTGATCTTCTATAGAAATGTACCCAGCAAGCTACCATCAAAAAGTGCCGAAGCATCTAGAAAAAACAATCGTTGTTACCGCTGGATTGAATTGTTGATCCTACAATTGCGTGATTATAACTTCTGTATGAATTAAGAAGTATTGTCAAATAATTCGAATTTCGAAAATTTTGTTTGAGTATAACTTAATGGGTCACTGGTACAAACTAAAGATTATTTATCCTATAAAATCCCCTAGATGGGTAGGAGGATAGGAATTGCATAATTAGGGACGTATCATGTAACCCACTTATGTAGCACCATTTTTTGAATTCCTAAGTAAAAACGTTAATAGACTGATCCTCTAAGGGTTGACCAGAAGATTCTATCTTGAAACTGGCAAAAGTCTATCAGGTAAAACAGAGCTAGAATCCTTATCGAATTGTTCTTCTAATGACCAAGGCAACGTGTAGACGGACAGACATCGTAAAGTTACAATGTGGCTTTTCTTTTCTAACAGAATCAGCAAAGTAATAATATTTAATAATAACCCTATATCTACCCTTTCATACTTTTTCCCTTGATTTTTATGTGGAAAATGATAATGTTGTACACAGTTCTACATCTCTCCTATAAAAATAGTAACCCTTAAAAGAGCAGTCGCAGCCGTGACTGTGTCTATGTGAGCTCTGGCAATGCTATAAAGTGTAGTAATGTTGCTTCATTGCTGTGTAGCTGAAGGAATACTCGTAGCAGAGCTAGAGATAAACATAGCTAGATATATATACATACATAGAGAACACATTATTTATAAAGATATCTGAATAATATATCCTAATATTATGCAGTGATGAGTTAAAATTCACTTTTTATCGACGACGACAACATCGATGGAATTCCTTCATAATAATCATCATTATCATCATCGTGAGCAAATGAGCTGCACGGGTGCACAAGTAATAAGAGCAGATAGAATCATCGTGTTGTGCTTTATTTACAGTGGAGGACTGTAATAATAAAAACCATTTTTACGTATTACATGATCAGAGACGAAGAGGATATTAAAAATGAAAGCATGTTGATGTTCGTCTCGTGTTATTTTTGTTATTGTTCTTATTACTAATGCACACTATTACGGGTCTCCATACTTCAAACATTATATAAACGTGGTATATATACTGGTTCGTACTTTTATAGGCAACAAAAATAACACACATGCCATAAAAAGTAATTAATATCATTTGACACAATCTATTTTTGGCCGTGTTTTGCTCAAGTTCTACTCAACACTACACTGACGAGAAGACAACTTATAAACAATTTACCAGCAGAAGGGGAAAAATATATACTGACACACACACACGGATTTTTTTAAATGATTTTCTATGATATTGCGTGGCATTCGCCTCCCTTTACAGTGCAAAAACGTGAAGGAGTGAAAACAAAAACAAAAAAGTATATACATACAATACATTTAGACAAGTAAATAAAAATATTACAATAATAAATCGCCAAAATAGGGAATATCTCGTAAACATAAATCCGTACGCATCCTCCTTATCAGCAGCAGCGCCAGCGTCCGTGTGTAATAAACTAAAAATAACAAGAGGAATCCGTCAGGACGATGACGATGCGTAGATCATCATCATCATCATCATTAATTATCTTAAAAATCAAGGAAGATTCTCAGCCTTGCCATTCTAATGGCAAATTATTACAACCACCACAACAGCACGAGAGCAGCATTACCCTGACAGAAGCAGCGATTCAAGTTTAACTTTAAAGAGGTTGCAGAACGTTTTAATAATGGTTTAATGAATGTCTGAATGGCTAGAGGTGAAACGAATTGAATTGGATTAAAAAATCGAAGGTTGCTTTATCAAACAACAGAAACAAGGTTGCAAACGAATTAGTGTTCAAAAAGCCAAACAAACAAAAAAAAACTGACTACTCATTGAGGAAAATAGATTTTTAAAAATACACACGCATTTTTACTACAAATACACACAAAGCCAGAAAAGAAGAGCAGATCAATTCAACACACGATCAACGAAACACAATCAGTGAGAAGAACAGTCAAAAGAGTCAGCCAGGTTTGAAAAGGAACAGTTTCAACAAAAGTGATCTTATATTTCTTTACCATCAGCCTCACAGTACCATTATTATTTCTAAGTATTTTTCTGCTAATATTGTTGCAGGTAGTTTAATCAGTTAAAAAAAAGTAAAATGGTTTCATTCATCTAGATTGCAACCGTGATAATGGTAAAACAGCAGAAAAATGTAGGGAAAATCAGATTTTCGCGAGCGTGTTATTGAGTGAGTGTGTGTGTGTGTGTGCGCTCGCACTTAAGGGTTATCATCGGAATGCATCACTTCACGGTTGCCTGAATGAGAAATGCAGTGTAAGAGTATCTGTTTTGCATATTTACATTTCAATCCTTATTCAGTAGGGATGAGATCAAAAGTGATATTGAACAAAAGCCCATATTCTATACTTTTAGAATGAACATTTTAATATAATGTATCCTTTGGCTACTCCTCCGTGGTGGTAAATAGCAAAAGTTACTGAAAAAATATTATAATTATCATCAGGATACTGATTTTCAACAGATGCTACTTTCCACTTTCTACGAATGTGAGCATTTCATTGTACTATCACTATAGACAACCAACACAGTCCTGCAACCTCAAAATAGCATGGGCATGCAGCAACTTTTAAATTGCACAAAACGCATCGCAAACGCTCATTCATTGGCAAATGATCGTCTGAAAATGTAATATTATGTGTCGTTAAAGGGAATTCATTTTGAAAGGGAATTTTAAAGTGCGGTTATCTCATTTCAAGTAATACTCCCACGCAGTGAGCATCAAACTAAACTAAAGAAAATAACGTGGAGGTGGAGAGTGGGGGAATATAATGTAGTTTCTTTTAAAAAAAAGTTGTTCAACTACTGTGTGCAAAGTGAAGTCTGCATGGCAGAGTTTTTCTGCAACAAGCTGACAATAAATTGTTTTTCCCATGATTTACGCAATGCAATAAAGTATGCGTAGCTGGCGGTGAGGAAACTTAGATAATAAAAGTGTGCATGATACGACAAAGAGTATCATCATCAGGTCCTGGTAAAAGCCCTGTCTGTGTACTAGATGAGGAGGAGGAATAATCATTTGACAATAACTAGTTTGAAACCGTTTCTTCGTGAGGAGATGAGAAATCATGGCAAGCTGCACGATTTTGTGATAACAAAGTTCAATAAGTAAGAGTATTGCACCTCGATTGTTGGTTACCTATTCGCTCTGCGCAGAAATGAGTAATCAAAATGACGTGACAGACGATTCATTATTGTTTACTAGCTTGCTTGCGCGATAATTATCACGATACACAGGACGGAAGTAGTGCTTTGTTTGTGTTACCTCCCCTATTGTTACTTAAGAGTTTGCAAAGGTTGAAAGACACTGTGTTTTGACTACGCTGCGGAACCAGGTGTCAGGGGTGTTTACTTGCACTTACATAAGAGGTAATTTAAGACCTACTATAACGAGAAGTATTGTGCTAAGGAAATTGTCCCAGATATTGTAGTCGATGTCGATGTAATGAAATTTTGCTTAACTGTAGGGATACGAGTGTGCTTGATAGGAAAGGCGCAAGTCAGGATGGAAGGATGCTAGAGTGAAAATGAGTTTTGAAGTTTTAAAGAAGAATGTTTCTAAGTGCGAATGCAGCATTGCAGAAACTGAAAAATAAGAGTGCAAACATGTCAGTGGGAGTTTTTACATCACCGGTGATGATGGAAAACGTGACGCAAACGATTTACCATGGATTTGGGGCAGTTGGTGGTGGGAGTGGATTGGATGGAGGAGGGTCTCCTGGGAGACCGAGTTTAGGAAAGCATTGTGTAGATCTTCACCAAAGAAAGATTCCCCATGGTGTCCACTTTGTTCCGGGACCTGACGAGTGCACGCTGTGTGCTTGCGATGATGGGGAGCCAAAATGGTGCAAAGCTGTGCTGTGCTCGCCCCCTCAGGTACAAAATACTAATAGCGAGTTTTATACTAATTCAGTTTTGAAAATTGTATTCAGTGAAATGAAAATGAAAATTCAGTGATATATTTTTGTATTGTGTACATGTGGGCGCGATTAATTGATTTGCCGTCTCGTAATTCTAAATAAAGCTAATTAATGAAATCCCTCTTTTTAATGTTTTAATTAGGACTGCAAGTCATTCAGAGTAGGCACTTCCTGCTGCGACTTTATTTGCTTGGACGACTCGATGAACAACGATGGTCCAAGGCAAGCCTTTATATAGTTTTAAATGGCAATAATTCATTGCGTTCACTTCATTGTATAATTTTTTAAATAATAAATTCTTGCAGGCATGGAGGACCATACCTGAGTAGACCAGTGGAAATTGCAAACTTTGTTCCAAAAGTCGTAATTGCAGCAGTAACGGCTATGCTTTCGTTATCCCTCCTTTTCTTTTTAATTCACCGTTTGCGACAACGACACATTCAAGGTAAGTTCAAAGGAACAATGTGTTCTATTAAGCAAATGCAATTAATTGGAAACATCTATAACGTTGTAAATTATTTCATCAAATAGGCCGTCTGAACTCGGCGAGAGCGCGACGTTCCACACAAATGTGCGATGAATGTGACGACACACGAAGTCTCGACTTTTCCAATGATTTTTTTGAACATCGCATGAACTCGCCGCATTTGTATCCACCTCAGTATCTAGCATGGTGGAAACCTCCGTCTTCCTATTTCCCTCCGAGAGGTGAAGCCCCACCGCCGTATGAAGAGGCTATGATGGCGACAACATCCATTGGTGGACATAATGTCACCAGTACAACAACATCTATCGCAATGCCACCATACCTCCACAATAATAACAACCTTCATAATAATAACCACAGCCAAGGTTGCAACACCGCCACCACAATTTTGAACGATATACCTATTGTCGTTCCTCCTCCCATGCTTCCTCCTGGTGCAGGTGCTCGCGCTTCCCCTGCTGCTATTCAGAGACTGGCATCTGCCATAGCGAATGCCACAAATTCGGGGGGCAGCACAACTTGCACTGCTACAATAACTGCAGTTACCATTCCCTCTCCAGCTTCCCCAGCTCCCCCTTCATCGTCTCAATCTCATAATGCCAACAGATCTTCTTCCCAGGATGGTGAAAGTCAAGCTGTATCTGGAAGAGAAAGTAATGTCAAGACTCCAGCTTTAAGGAACAAGTCAAAGTCGGGCAAAATTAAGAGTTCAAAATCCAAAGATAAACATCAGACTCCTCCGCCTCCTGCTCCCTCCTCAGCTGGCGAACCTCAGGCAGGTCCGAGTCGTATGGAGACTGACGTTGGTGACACTTGTGGACCTCGACCGTTTAGAATAAGCCCACCTCATCATGGACCTGCGCCACCTACATATGAAGATGCAATCTATTCTTTGCATCCTAACCCCAGGTCCGCCTACTATGATCACCACCGACATAGTCTCACTCTTCCACCACGCAGGTTTCTCGACGGCGGTGCTAGTATTAGCGGTGGTAGCCATCTCTACCCTCGAGTTGTAGTTCACGGCAGCAGCAGCGGAGCAGGGCCTATGACCTGCTACACAGAAGAAGAACTACTTCGTCGAGCACACCACCAAAATCAGCGCTACAGCTTACAGTTTCACGTAGGTGATGGTAGCGGTGGGATATCCGGCGGAGGAGGTGACTGGAGTTCATCTAGTTCCACATTGTCCCTTAGTACAACTCCCAACAGCCCCGAAGGTCGGGCTCCTTCTTTGTCATCATCCTCAGAGTCAAGCGTTTCCGAAAGCAATCCTCCACCCCCTCCAGCACCGTCATCCAGTAATACTCCTAGAGCTTAAAAAACTAACCTCTCCATTTTATATTTTACCTCTGAACACGACAAATAGTCTTCTGCAATCGTTTCAGTATTCTTACCATAACGGTTCTCTATTTTTTAAATTATTCCTACACATTTTAATTTTTAAAAGGCAGCTTCTTCCCTCTGTGGACTAGTATAACCAAAAAGAACTCCTCTTCCTTTTACTATTTTCCTTATACATTTCATTGTAAAAAATGCAACGGATCTCCAGTTACAAAAAAACGTGTATAATAGTCACAAGAAAAAAGAAATAATCAGGTGTTCCAAAATGTCATTGTAAGTACGTATATACATGTATGTCTACATTAGTCTGCAGCGAATCTCCTAATTCCTCCCCCTGAATATAAAAAAATGTAACAAACTTATAGGAAAAACAGGTGCAACATAATAATCCCAAAATGTATTAAATGTATTCTGTAGTAGCTACTCTCTGTACGATATTGCTATTATCTTGTGGCATTAGCGTTGCAATTCATGCCATCTCACTTGTTATAGGACAGACATATCACAGTTTGTCAACACCGCGCACCGGAGACGGAAAGCCACTTTTATTTTGGATGACAGCAATTATTGAGCACATTTCGTCAAGGTTGTTGTTTTAATGAAGTAATACATATATTATATTGTGCTACATTACATGTTTAAATGGAAATAACAATGTGTGTGTTGGTGTAGTATGTATTGATTCATCGTTTTATATCACAGTATCCGAAAGTATTTTTTTCTGATTCTGATACATTTTTTGAGGGGTTTTTCCTTATCAATTCACACATTTTTGGACACAGAACTGGGTACAACAAGAGTCGAGATATGAACTGACCCATTTGATTAAACGTTTATATTATATTCGTAAGTAAGACTGATCTATATATTGTAATTGTAAACCTCATCTCTACGTATTGTATTGCCTATCTGTGTAAGAAATTTAACAATTACCACATAGTTGATTGACACAAAAAAAAACCCACTTCCTCCTACACATTTTACTGACTGTCTTTTTGTGAAACGTGAATATAATTTGTTACCACAAAGTCTATTTTGATTTTTGAAAACAATTAAAAATATGAGTACCTACCGCATATGACATGATTGTAAGGTATGCGTACGCGTACAAAGCGTTAAGGAAATGTTCATGTGTAGGTATGTATTTTTGATCATGACATGCTATAAGTTTGAGTGGCAAATATTTATAGTCATACTATTATGTGTAGATACTAGATACATATATTAAAAACTGAAATAGAATAGAGAACATTAAAATGTCACGAATCAATAGTTTTATCGACGGTGTACACATACTGTGCGTTCCTACTACAAACTGATCAAACAGGAAGTGGGTCTGAGAAAGAGACACATTGAAATTCTAAATACGTGTATTCACATTGTAAAAACATTTAAAAAAATACAATTTACCAACGTGTGTATTCGAGTATGAGAATTAGTAGTTAGAAGATTCCTTTAACAATAGTTATGGGGGCAAATACAACAAGTGTAAAAACTTAAATATGGATCATCCTCACACTCAAATATACTACATTGTCAACCTAAATTCGTCAAATCTCTAAACATAATGATAGATATACAAATTTATATAGATGTGTATTTTATGTAGTTAACCTTTCCCATATTCCTTTACATAATACAACTGAAAATATGGTGCTCCGCATATACGTAGAATACAAATGAGAGAAAATTTGTTTCTCTTCCATGTTACATGATGAAGATGAGAGTGTGGTCGCATCGTCGTTGTCGTCGTCGCCGTCGTAGAGTTTGTAGCTATTATATTGTGTAGTTAGACAAGTAATCTTGTAGATACATAAACATTTGTGAAGAACAACGAACGAGCTATAAAGATGACAGAAAAATAAGTCATCGTCATAAGTAGGAATGATCTGATCATCGTATATAACTACCGGTAGCCGGGAAAAATAACAAAAAAACGAGCAATATTACACATTACCTATGATGACTCATTCCAAATTATGTCGCCCGCAAAGAAATCGTTTTCATTTGTACAATAGAAGAAAAGGGACGAATGCTGTATTTTGTGTATATCTGAGAAGAATGTGACGATGACCATACTGGACGACATGCAATTGCAACTACAATAATAACAATTACTAGTGTTGTTGGAGTGTATTATTGTACTGTACTGTATAATGTACATAATAGGTGACTTTATCGTGTGTGGTAATTTTGTCGTAGAAAGAAAGAAAAACAAGAAAATAATACATTATACTTTCGTGCAACTTGAAAATTAGTACGGAAAACGAAATATTACAATGTGTGCGAGCTTCCTTTCATTTCTTGTAGCATCATCATCATCAGGCTGACAATGACAGAGTTTAAGACACGTTGTCACCTTCACCTTTATCATAACAACTTTGCATAAAAAGGAACCACTTACTCTCTACGAAATTACCATTTCATGCATTTATTCAATTTGTGTACTACTATTCTCTAAAGTTTAGTACGGCCTTAGCTTAGCTGAAGTTTAAAGTCAAAAACCTCATGGAGCCTAAATCCTGCCGGGGGCAGCATGTGGATACAAAAGTCTCTTTTATGGCTTTCAGCTTGAAAGAAGCGAAGCATGCCTCAACCTCAACCATATTTTGGCAAAATCTAATAAATCTTGAATGCCAAATTTGGTCATCCATCATTACAGCAGAATCACCATATATTTCTTTCTAACAAATAATAGTTTTCCTTGGCTGGGGTATCATCATTAGCTTTTAGTTTTTAGTACCACTCGCAATCTGCTAAACCCTTGATAATTTGAAAGTACGCGACGGACTTGGATAATTGATAGCACGTAAAGGATATTATATTTAATTCAACACTTGAGTTTCCTCATCATGAGGAGACACAAGTACCGACTCGGAACGGGTTTACCACAGAAAAATGCTTATTATCAGCAGCATATTTGATATTATCAGAAACAACACGCAAAATTCAATGCCATGTCAAATCGAAACGATTACTTAGCACAAATAATTATTCATGCATAAAGCGGCTTGCCAATAATAATCGCATTCACAACGCGTTCGCTGTCGAACAATTCATGATTTTTATTGCCACGTTGTCTCGCAGTTAAAACACAAGTTGTGTGTGAGTGAGAAATATATTTATATATACATACCATACGTGCATGTCTTTGTGACCAAGTTTGTGCAGGTATGCATTTTTGTGATTTTTTATAAAAATTTCAATGCAAAAACGCGCCTCTCATCTGTGAGGGTTAATATTAAGGCTCCCCTTGAAGATTCATTTATCAAACATTTTGTATTTTTCAATACAAAATGTGTTAGTACTACAACAAACAAACTAGACATGACTAATACAACCCCATTAAATATTCTCATTATGTGTGGCGCGCAGGTGAACAGCTTTGTCATTGTTGTTCGCGAAAGGATACACAGCTAAAACAGCAATGCACACTCAAATGCTAATGTGTATAAGCTTTAGCTTTTCAAAGTGCACTTGTTATCATTATATCAAGCCTTTTTATATGCACCTACACGTTGTCATCATCATTATCATCCCATCACGTTTAAAGGTGGCTAAAAAGCTAAACATATTACAGACAGATTACCTATTTATACAATATACTTAACTGTAGTCACTTCCTTCATTAAAATGGTATGACATGAGAAGAGAATGACGATAATAATAATGGTCGTTGTGTGATGTGAGTATCCTTCACTAATATTTTTCAATATCAACTCCATCGTCATCGCCATCATCACGATTACTACAATACCACCTCTTCGAGAGTAAGACTGGATGGTGATGATGACGATGAAAATGATGGTAATAACGATGAAATGAGGATGATCACGATCACGACCATGGGTCCATCGCCCATCCTTCACTGCATACAAAGAATACGTACATTTTGCTTTAAAAACTCAACTCAACTTGATCATCCCTCACCAACAGCCAGTTGTACAACGAAAAGAGATTGGCATTTTACGGGTATGTACGCAATGACGACTACAGATAGCAATGGATGGCTCTTCTCTGCTGTACGTACGCTGCTCCTGCTGGTGGTGGTGGTGATCCTCTTAAAAGATTTTCGTAGCCTGACTGTGTTTGATTTGAACGGTTTAGCAGTTCTCTTGCTCATGTTGCTTCTACATGTTGTACGAAAAAAGTAAAGTGAGGAGGTCGTGCGCAAATGAGCAGATCGAAGTGGTTGATCTAACTATAAAGCATAAAAAGCCAGTACCAGCACCAGCACCAGCACCACTGTTAAAATACAACGGTGAACGAAGAACGCTTCTGGCACATTGGCTCTTCTGCTGCTGTTCACATGTCTACCTACTATATAGGACCTTTGCTAAACTTTTTTTTAGCCATGTTGTATTCATTGGCTCCTTTTCTTGCGTGGCAGTACAGAGTACAGAGAGAAGAGCAATTGCTCCTTCCTTGATGGTGGTGTAGACAAGACACATTGTGGGCGATGTGATAACAGCATAGCAGAATACGTAGGTATAGTCAAAACAGGACAGAAAATACGGAGCAAAGTTATTGGGGAGTCGAAAGAGAGACCGAAAGAGAGAGAGAGAGAGAATGAAAAGGATAGAATAATGAAGAAAGGGTAAAGTATAAAAGAAACACGCTAGCTATTATTAATAATATTATATAAGAAAATACTGTACTGCACAAGCAGACAGAAGAGAATTTCTTGAGTGTGAAGTAGTCGTACAAGCAAACAATCTCAATATGTCTCTCTCATCCTTTCGCAAACATTCTCTGCTCCTCTGTGGAATATATGCTCATTGCAATTGAAAGTATGTGTGTGTGTGGTTTGTCGGCATTGAGGGGCTTTTGCCATTGTTGCACTTATATAACTTGCTTAAAAATGTTCCATACGTTTCCACAGTTTGCAAATACATTAAACGTACATAGAGAGTAGGTACGTACCAGAGTTGTAAAGTAATATTTGATGTTCGTGGCGAACTGGTCATAGACATGATGATGATGACGATGATGATGATGACGATGATGATGATGACGATGATGACTAGCCCAGCCATGGAAAAGGAGGAATATTGCATTATGTGAATCACAGTGTGGCACATACCTACATCTATGTACATGTAGACAGACAAACAGTCATCATCGTATTATATGTAAGTAGCTTGAAATTGAATTCTGCAGGAAAAGACACCACCACCAAACGAAACGAAACTATCCAACCACTACTCTAGTGTAGCAAGTCAACTGATGATGATACGACGACGACTAGAGACTACGGTCTTGTTCAACAAATCTTAACTAATATATACATAGTAATAATAATCATAATATAGGCTAAAGTACATTTAGAAAAATGTTGTTTTTGTTTGTTGAATGGTGATTTGAGTTGGACCGAGAGTCATCTTGAGCCTCTGCTGCTGGTGTTTTACTACCAAAAGGAGGAGAGTACACTCAAGTGTTTTTTCTCCTTTTTCGCTATTTGCTTGGAATGACGAGTGAGTGACAATACAACAGTATAATAGGATTCAACTCAAAATTCCGAGAAAAAGAAAGGAAGCAAGTTTACTGGCGACTTTATCAGTTGCTAATTTTGATTCTATGTGTGTGTACATACCTAGTTAACGTTATATACTCGTGTCTTACATAAAAATAGTGGCTGTCAAATGCCTGTACAAAGTACACTGCGAGAGGCGTTGTTTAAAAAAAGTTGTTGCAAATTAATTTAGTGATATCGCGAGCAAATTGCTCTGTAAAAATACATTGTTTCGTGTGATTTGTTGTGGCGTTGTTTTTCTGTGCAGGGTGGTGGAAAGATTGAAGGTGTGTGTAGGAAAAAGCACACGCTATTATATTTTTTGTACTACGCGGAAAATTAGAATAATCACAACTCTGCTGCTGCTGGTGGTATATAATATCGGAGAGTGTTGCCGTCATTATCTTCAGCAAACTGCAAACAAAAAAGGCGAAGCAAACGTAAGTAAGCAGAAGTTTATTTTTTTAATCGTACAACAGTCATTTCTGTCCCCTGTTAGTGTTAGTCAATGATCGGGTCCATTTGTAGACATGGACAAAGCACGGATGGATGATGATAATGGAACAGAGGATCATTTTTAGTTTGGACGGCTAGATTTTGTAGTAAAAAAGAGACGATTATGATATGTGATGCGGTGATGTGATGATCACGATGATAGGGAGGTGGATCTGTTTGCATCTTCTCATGTCTCTACATTTTGATTGTACGATGACGATGATGAGTAGTCCGTGTAAGCAGTAAATGTCTGCATTTTTTTCTGCCTCCTTTCCGTTTATCATAGCATGGCGTTATGTTATATACATACATTTATAGAGATGATAGCAGAAAATTAGGGGCATCATAAAAAATTGTGACTCTTGCTGCTCTCGCTGCTGTTGTTATGAGGTTTAACATTATAATCATTAATTATGATTTAAGCCATTTCAGTTAGTAGAAGGGTTGCTTTGGATGACGACTATGTATACCATTTAAGTCATTCTAATTGGAAGTATCGCGTTACTTACGGATAGCTGGCTTTATTATGGTCAGCCAAAAGGAGAGATTAGAATAATGTAGTTGATAGTGTATGGCTGTTGTGCAGAGAGATATTGATGTGCAGTTATGTTTGTGTGAGTGACTAAGCATAGTTAGTTACAGTCATTGAGCTGTTTTAGAGAAGTCAGCAACGAGGAATGAGTAATCTCTTGATGAGAGTTCAGTAACTATTGGAGTTTAGAGTAGAATGTTTTTTAGTTGTTGTGTGCTGTATAATATGACGGACGGACGGACGAGGGTGATGTTGATGATGATGGCTAGATACCCAAATGAAAAAAATATGCACAAACACACATACACACAGTCACACACAACACATTCCTTTGCTTTTGGCCACAGAGAGACTCTATAATAGGAGGATTCAGGAGAAAAATGTTTAATGTTTTGCATTTGTTCAAATAAGTCGACATGCAATTCGAGCGTTTACAAAAGAATGGAGAAAAACGAGGAGGAAAGAGGATAAGGTTAAATAAGGCGGATGAATGCATAAAATACTTGCAGGAATTTTCAGCATTTTTGTTATTTATACGCGTCCTCAATACTGCACACGCACTTGTCAAAATCACAATAAAAGGAAGGCTTATTATGTATTTGTAACATGAAGCAATACTTTCTGAATTTGCAATAGTTTATTTTTTAAGCTGTTGTGTAGAGTGGGTTGCGATTCATAAATATAATCCGCAATAATCGATTATGAAGATTATATTGATAATGATTTTGTTGTATGGGCATAGTTTGTACATACTACAGCATTTTGGCTGATAAAACATGTCAATCCTTTCAACTGTTTGACAGCTTGCCACAATAGTAGACGAACAAATAATTAGTTAATTGAGAAAATTATTATTTGCGAGGAGGGAAGCGAGAATATATAAAAATGGCATTTGGCATTTACTGAAAGAATAACTTGTCTAAGATGCTTTTCAAAAGGTTGAACAGGCTGCTTCTGTTGTGGTTGGTCACCATCACATATTTTTGTACTCTTTGTGAAATATGAATATACGTGGAAACAGTGACATCGTAAAGGGAGGCAAATTGTATGGTATGGAAATTTATGTTGGAGTTGGAGAGTCAAAAATTGTGAAAATGCTTTTGCTTTTATCGTCAGAAGTGTCATCTTCGCCACTGTCGCGAAAGTTTGCGTGTGCTTTATTGTGCTGCTCGTCCTGTCGTATCAGTTTATTAATAATAATTAAGTCAATGTCAAATGAAATGTACGGTGAACTTGTGAAAAACGCTTATTAGGTTTAATAGGGTTTACAGTACAAGACATCTTGTTGAATGCAGTATAGTACGAGAAAATTAAATTGATGAACATTGTGTTCATTCANCTTATTAGGTTTAATAGGGTTTACAGTACAAGACATCTTGTTGAATGCAGTATAGTACGAGAAAATTAAATTGATGAACATTGTGTTCATTCATATTCATGCACACGAATTTATTTACTTCACTTTATATCACATCTTAGACTGTATACCCCGTAACTAAATTACTCAACAGGATGGGTTAACGTTCAGTTATCAAATGCTCGTTTGTAGATTGTGCATGACTTTCTTGGAATCCATTTTCCAACTTGAACAATTTTTTTTCAAAGCTGGCTGAGATCAAACAAAAAATAGTCTGTGTAGCGTCTTTTCCAAAGAAAATGATTGCAAAGCTACACGGGGAAAGTTGCGAAAATATTTTTACGTAATATCGAAAGTTCCAAATTAGCAGGCAGTAACACATTGATTTAAAGTTGATGAAATATTTCACTTACCAAGTAGAAAATGTAAGTCGCGTTTGCGTCATACTTATCATATGGACATAAATGTAGGGGTTGTCGACAAACACAGACGCCTGTCAAGTGTACAAAAATGTAATCAATAAACCATAATTCGTAGTGTTCCATTTGGCAAATATTGAATATTCATATTTAAATTAAGCATTTTAAACGACCGCATCTTTGTTTGCTCAAGTCTAACATAGTGAACTCCACATTTCATAAACTGGATTACCTACTCTGCAGCCTCGTCCCCTATTGTTCATAAAATGTTGTATATGTATTATTACACATAACCACTACCGCAGTGCTGCGGTGTTGCGTAGGCTAATAAAATTACCCTAACCAGATGCTCCTCATTCAAATTCATATTTTATATATTCTATATATGCTTTATTTATATTGTACGATCTGAAAGTATGATGAAGATATCCTGTTAAAGCAAAAGTATTTTGTTATACATACACACAATATATTTATATGAAAGATGCCAGCACTCGTTGTCCAATTTTGGTTTTCTCCCATAATATTCCCGACACATTGATTACATTCATGTTCATTATTACCTTCCTAAGACTCACATCATTTGCGAGAATTCCGAGGGAAAGCGGAAAAATCAAGGCCGTCGTCATCACCCTACTGATTTTTACATTTAACGATTTCCTCGAGTGAAAGCAGTATGGTGGCGGTTAGAGGTGGTCCCTGTGTAACTTAATCAACAACAGCGTACACAGCACACGGTACTTGATCTCAAAGTGAGTACACCGCTGAGAGCAAACACATTTCAAATGACATTAATAAACGGATTAGTACTAACCGTGTGGTGGCAATAATACGATCCATTACGACCTGATTCGTTGACTCCTATCGTGTACCTCACTGTTAGCCGCTGTTGCCAGAAAATGTGGTAAATATCCACACTTTACTACTCAAATTTCCAATTTATTTTCACCTTCAGGTAACAGCATTCTGTCGTCTCATCATTATCAAAGCCCGAATTTTTTGTATCAGATCGAAGAGAGCGACAGGGAAAGGGAAAGCGATGCATCAGTTCGCGGTCGCTAAATGCGTCGGTTAGCTTTTGACTGAGTATATAAGTGTATCACGTAAACACAAGCGACATGACGACGTGTTCCAAGAAAATAAAATGCCATACGATATACCACCCCCAGGTAGATATGCTTGGTGTTTCCAAATGACGCTTTGGCTTAGCTCTCTGATGTGTGTGGTGTGTTGTTGTGAGCTGTGACCAGAGAGATGAATAACAAACTGGGAAAAGTAACTAGTAGCGGTGATACGGAAATAAAACAACTCTAATGCTTAATGGCGCTCGCTAATGGGAAACGATCACGAAAAGCCATATTGCGCTTAAAACTGGCTATCGACCTATCACTCGTTCACTTAACTGTGTATACGCTCTCAAGCTCCGGTAGTCCGGTAAGGTTTCAGTCCCGCATGTACACACTTTTAGTCTTCCATTAAAATATGGTTTCATATAAACAATTGTTTTCTCAGAAGTGCACCAGCTTGACATCTTAATGTACTACCCGGGTGAAAAAAACTTGGTTAAAATGTTGCATACATTAAAGCTTTTTTCTCCGTGTTTTGTTTACATCACACTTATCCTAACTTGACAGAGAGAACACATGCATATTTTAACGCGCCGGGTTTATTTGAAATTGAGCATGCTAAAATAAAAGGGAAAGAAAACCGACAGAAACAGCTGTAATTTTAGTTTGCTTATACCCAAAACCCTCTTTCTGTAATCTGTATTGTAGTTCCGCCATTCTTGGAAAAGATTCATTTGTATTTACTCGTAAAATATTGACTAACTGAAGTGACTTGTGTGCTCATTTAATGCTTAACACACTATCATCAATCTGTGAATCTGCTTAGTACGACGACCTTTATCGTTCGTACCACTAATTTAACGCAAAGTGGCATCCTTTGGGAATAATGTGTAGTAAAATAGTCTTTTGAATAATGAAAGATAATTTCCTGTAGTGAATGAATGAAGAGCCCAAGATAGGCAGCTGTACCTTTCTTCCAATGCACTCGGAGTCTCTTGTTACTTTATGTAATGCAAAGTTTCATTTTATACTATTCCAAGTCATGCATTCACGTAGAATCTCATCATCATTTCATGTGTACTCTTTTCTGCTCACTTGAACACAGATAATGAACCCAATAATGATAATGAAAACGAGCCTTTTCCCCTATTCACTCATGTAAACAACGTGGTAATGGAAATTGAAGGAGAGAGAGAGAGAGTTTGTCGAGAGCAAAGGAAAAGGAAAAAAGCAAAGAAAAATAAGTTCTACAGCTTTAAACGTGTTGCGATCTGTAATCATATTATCTCGACAAAAAGGCTTTCTTTTGTCTGCCCGCAAAACTCGCAAAAGCAAATATAGGTTGTAGGTTGTAGCAGAGAGACAGCGACATAGGCAAATTTTGATCGAAATCACTTTACGAATTCCAATTGCATTTTCCCTTGTCTACTGACATTTCTTGTTTCATCATTCTTAACTTGCTCTTCTCTGTAGCTTACATCTCTTCGACAGCTACACAGCTTTCGTTATTTATTTAACCCCCGACAAAGAACAGAGGGAACACTCATTCGCAATGTACAAAAGTAAAAGTGAAACAAAGATGGAGAAGTCGGTTTTCAGATTTTTATAGCATTATTCTCATTTCTCTCTGTCTGTCTCTCTCTCTTTTGCCGATACCAGTTGCTTTCTTCTTTTGTCATTTGTTATGGAACAAGAAAGCTAACAAAAGTCGTACATCAAGGGGTACAGCTATAGTACTAATAATATATGGAGGAATACATATAACGCCATTTGAAACGCCACCACTACCGTGTCTCTTACATTTTATATGGGATATATCATTCCTTTCCATTTCCATTGATGTTTTACTTTCAATTTAAAGCAAATTAAATTTATTTCCCTGACTGGCAAGGACAAAAGAGGAGAAGCAGAAAGCTAGACATAGGACATGGATTGTTACTCCTTGGGATTCTCTATCCTTTTAACAAATTAACATCAATTATTTAATATTATTCCCACCGGCCTTTCTAAATAGAACAAGCCGCTTTCTGATTACATTGTTTCAATCTTTTTATAGCTCGCTGGCGCTGTGTGGGCATGTAAGAATAGAATAGTGAAAATTCACGTGTTTGAGTTTCTAGTGAAGGTCAATGCCTTAGGCTGTGTGATAGATGATAATAAATACAAGTCAGGTAGGACTGCGGGACTCACATAACGCAAAACGAGGTATTATTCCACCATTCTTGTCAATTTTTGTCGTTCCTTTTCCGTTTTGTTTGGTTGCTGTGCTGTACTCGCAGTGCTGTTGCAGTTGAAAAATGTACTATACTTTTAGAAAATGTGTATACATTCATATTATAAAAATATGGCGCAGAAGGAATAAGAGATATCATAACCACATGCCGTTTATTGCACATCCAATAGAGCTAGCCACTAGCCATAATCGCTTTTATAGCGCATTTTAACATATAAAAAGCGCATAATACACCATTTCCAAGTCTTCTTTAACCACTCCTTTTATCGTCGCTTACATACGAGTGGGTATTTTGTTCTGTCGTATCATGAAGTCGCCAGTTTGTTTTGTTATTGATTAGAATCGATAAAAAAAGTGAGCAAGCAGCAGATTACTTACCACTTCCACCAATGCTCCTGTTTCAAATGAACCATGATGGATATACGTGGACAATAGGGAGCGAAGCTAGAAAATAGCACTAAAAGTGTGTACTACGACGAACAAGTATTTAAGACTCACATTCTTTCTCTCCCTTCTTCTCTGTTCGTCTTGCATTTCCATTGCCGGCCTATCCTCCGCACTGCCACAATGGCTTACTCGAAAGAGAGTATTTATTTGAACGAACTGCTGCGGTGGAGAAAGTTAAAGCTGACTGGTGGGGATGGGGCTTATATATACACTTATATTGTGGCTTTTCCATTCTTTAGCCGTGCTGGTTACCAGTGCTGAGCAGATATAACAACATGGGAATGGGACAAGAAAAGGCGTTGGTGGTGACCGTGTGGCGCTAGTAGAGTAGAAGTAGTAGTCATGGCAGTATTGCTAGGAGTGAGTAGTGGAAATGCAATGATGAAGGCTTGGATTGCCAACTTTCTTTCATTTTCTCCTTTTTCTTTCCCAGCGGCACCAGGGTAAAGGAATCAACTAAGGAGAGGAGAGCTAGAGAGCTAATAGTAAAGCTCCACACATATTGTCGTGCGTTTTACCTATTATTCTACTACAGTCAAGTCGCGAAAAATGGGAAGAAACAGGGGCAAACTGAATACCTATTCTATTACAAATATCATGTATAAATACATAAATGCCCCCGTGTTTTTCAAGCACTTTCTCTTTTCCTCGATGAAAGTTAGTTTGTAGAAGCATATTCTTCCTGTACAATAACTACTTGTATTGATGCAACGTAGTTTGTAGTCCATTCACAGGTTCGCCATCATTTCATGTAGTGTGCTTAATGCTAAAATTCGTTTGATATTTGTAGTCATTGAAGGAGTGTACGTACCTACAGACGACACGAGTATATATAATAACAAATTTTCGTTGAGAAGGGGGGAGAAAAGCTCCATTCCATTCTATATGCACATTCATTCAAATCGATATTTTTTGCAAGGCCAACCAAAGGAAACCAAGTCAACTCCCTTTTTTCCTATGCGCCTTCAAGTTGTGAGCGGTTTCTGTAGCCAAAATGCTACGTACTTCTACTACAACACAACTTGTTCCAACATCTATAGTGGTAGAAAATTTTTACTCTATGTACTTTGTAAAATGACTGGAAATAAGCTCTAAGTGGAGCATGCACTACATATTAGAGGGAATCGCGGTATATAGTAGTAGTGGCAACGGAGGGTTTCACTTTTTTGCTTTTTGGAGAGGCAATGGATTCGTTGAATGGAAGGAATTTTGTGGTGTGCAATGTAAGTGAGAGTGAAATAAAGGTGACGATGCGATATGGGAAAAATATGGAAGCAGAACGAGTAAATTTTTATATGTACTTACCTGTGTTTTGCTAGGAGGGATAAAAAAAAATAAGAATGAGCGACGGGGAGAAAGAAACGCAGAAAATGTTTCACAGACTTTCTATTTGTTTAGTTGGAAGTCTTACTCTGCTCTGGTTCGATTTTGTTATACATCATATCCTATTGCTGGTAGGGTGGCTTCTACAAGCAGAGAATACAAATAAGGCTCCATTCTTACAAGTCGCGCAATGAAGTAGATATTTTTCCTATTTTGGCCTGTCTGTTAACGTAGCTTTCAACCATATCACATTCTTAAGTTGGTGTGTAAATCCATGTAACACATTTAGGCATTATGTATTTTTTTACGTATTTCCTTCAGTTCTCGCTTTGCGTGTAAGTTTGTGCGAGTGTGTTTTTTCTGTGCGTGGCATATAGAGAGGGCGACCTAGAAATCCTTAATGGTCCGTTTTCTATTAACTTGTACGTCTTTCCTCGTGAGGCTTTTAGTACTACGGCAGGAGAGGTAAGAAATGTTTGCAAATGACACAAATGTGCCGTTTTATGGAAGGGGGAGGATTATAAGTTATAATGGGGCATATATATTTTCCGTGGAAGAATGGAGAATTGAGTAAGACAGTAGCGGTAATAATAGTAATAATAGCTTTCATGGTGGTTTTTACAATGACTGCCATTTCTCTAGTTGCTCTTAAAAGTTTCTCTTTCTCCGTGGGTAAGTCGTGCAAAATTAGTGACTTCTTCTTCATAAGAAACAGCAGCACGTCTTCTCTTTGTTGACTTTATTTCTTATGACTACTGTCATTCACGTTAATACTAAAATGGCATAATGGGTAGTTCTGCTGGTTACTTTCACTTAGCTATATTTACTTTTATAGACATTACGTATTCATATATTCGCAAAATAAAATGCAAATTTCCAGCAATTCCCAACCTGTCTTTCTCGCCTCACTTCTGACTGTTGTTATTCTTATTCCAGGAAAATCCTGAAAATTTGGCAACATACACAACCCGCAAAAGGGAAATTGATTGGATTAAGAAAATGTGGTTATCATTGTAAAGGAGCACTAGTCCATCACACTATGCACTGGTATTGAACGCATAGGAATAGAATGTAGAATGTACTAAAAGCTGTAGCTCCGTTGCAGGGTTTGACTCTTCGCATATCTTTGTCACTAGAGACAGCAGGAGAACGTGGCGCGCTGGCATCCTGGCATGTACATAACAACAACACTCTATTATTTTCCTTTATTTTTCTATCCATCTTGGACTATTGTTTCATACATTCATACTAAACAAAAGAAAGGAATGAGACGGAGGCACACGAGGGAAAAGAGGTTGACTTTCCTTTTGTATGGACAAAATAGCTTTGGATTTAGCTAGCCTTTTTGGGTCGGTCGGGTATCCTATGCTGTAGTATCGTATTGTGTCATCGGTATTTCTAGGCGGATATTCGTATGTATGTACATTCATGTAACTTTGACCTATATTAAAAACGAAATGTCTATGTGCATTGGTTGTTGTATTAGAACGGGAAAAAATAGTAAGTAGTTCCACTTGTGCTTGGTAGAGTGGTGGATGGCTGATGTTGAAACTGGAGAGAAAAAAGGGAAAATTATATGTGCAGTGAAACTTAAAGAGGAAAGGAAGAAAGCTTGTTTCTCTCCGTTCTCCATCATCTTATCCCTTCTTTCGTTTCTCCAAAAAGTTGTTAGCTAGAAAGAGCTCATACATAGAAAATGTACTATAGCAGTAAAGGGTTCTAGTGCAATTTCACTGCTAGTTGTAGAGTTCTCTTTGTTATTACAAGAGATACCCTCTCAGGGAGAACACTGAAGTGGCTGAAGCTTTCACCAGGGAAAAGTAACGTGAGATACCTACGGGGAAAGCTTTCCCCTAGAAATTCTTTGCACTTCGACATCATCGTCATCATTCTAGTGAGTCTGGCTGTCGGTGAGTGTGAGTGTGTGTGTGTTTTGTGTAATTTGTACTGAAGTATGTACGGCGTTACTTATTTCTCCCTTTATCTAAAAGTACTACAACTGGCGTGAGTAGTGTATGTATAGCTTTCCTATATGTAAGTACTAGTGTATAGCAGCTTTTAATTTAATTCTGTTCCAATAACAGCATTTATTACAGCTAACGACATGAAGAATAGCGGAAAGACTTCAAAGGGGTTACCTAAAGGTTGCTTTGTACTTGTGTACTTTGTATATAAATCCGGACCTCCTTTGAGAAGTTAACCTAGGGTCGTACAGCATAATTCTTTAATAAGATGGTAGGTAGGATTACTAACAAAAAAGTATTACACCTGATTGCTGATAGATAACAGGAAATTAATAGTTCTAGCAATTACAGTATTTTCTACAGAAATGTCTGCTGCTCGCTAATTAAGTTGACAATGTTTGGCATCAGGTTCGACGTATACGTATCATTGTTGGGAAAGCGAAGTGTGTAGAGAGTTAACAGAGAAACGGAGTATTCCAATTCCAGCAAAAAATCGTTATGTACTTTGAGTTTTCTCATCTCATCCCATGAAGTTTTCCTTACGTCATCATACTCTTGTTCTCCTGCAAAAAGTTTGAGAACTGTGAGAGATGTAGTTCATGTTCAGGAAATATTCTGTTTTGAAGCAGACGCAGACATGGGCTCAAGTGGAGAAAGCATGATCAAGCCGTAATACACAATGCATGCATGCATGAGGGAAAAAGCAAGGGTTAAAATGTCAAAGTTCTCCGAAAGTCCATATATGTAGGTTCTAGTTCTACAACGTCTTTCTAATTCAAATTCCAACATGATTTTTTATTCCAATTGGCATATTGTATTTCATGATACATGCACATGGGACTGGTATGATTAAAACTTGATTAACCTTCTATTAAACCACACTGAAGTAATGCAATAATTGCAAATAGTTTGTCCAAATGAAAGAATCAAATAAAGAAACAAAACGAAAAAAAGGTTGGCAAAATAAGTAATAATTGGTAATAGGGAATTACTTTCTCTCTAGTTCAAAATAATGCGATTTACACATTTGTGAATACATGAAGGGTGGCGGTGGAGGCATCCTTAGTCTCTTACAAAGCCGTTCCTCAATCACCAGTCAAGTCAAGTCTCTGTAGCATTTCATCTTTTTAATGATGCCCTTTTCAGGCAACGTAGAAATACAAAGTTATAAGTATCTTACAACTATTATACTTCCACCTCTTTAGGCAAATGCGTCAGAACATCGCTTTCCATGAGTATTCGCTCAGAATTATACAAACATACTTTCACATGAGAGCTTTTAGGATTCTTGTTTGGACTGCATGAAGTCTTTAAAACCAAAAGCAACAATACGCGTGTTTAACTTTCACCATCCATATATACATTTTCCAGTTAATTGATAATTCAAGTGAAAGTTTGCTCTTTCATGAACTTAAGAGTTGTCCCTACCCTACTCATCAACTTTATGTTTTGCATACACCTACTTCATGGATTGAAGATTTGTTTAGGTGAAATAAAATACAGCGACATACCTTTTATGCCCCATAAGATCCTGTTATTTACAAAAAAACGTTTATAGTAGAGGAGCAGCTATCTCTTTTGTCTTTTCTCCTTTTCTCTCACCGTATGCATGTGCACGACCACACGACGAGTGGAGAGGGGAAAAGATAAAATGAGATAAGACATTTCTATTTCTAGATTTTCGCTCTTCTATAGCAGAAGCACAAAAAGGCTTGGTGGAGCTGACGGGAAGGGAATGCAGAAGTTTTTCCGGGGTTATGAAAAGGAATAGTGTTTTATTCGCAGCACGTAGAATACCCATCCACCAATTTTGCAAGTGTACCTGTTCTCTTGTTTTTCATTTGTCACTGCTGCAGCTTGGTTGTCATTTTTGAATGTTACTCCTAGGCAAAAGTACTGTTATTGGAAGAGTCTTCCATCTTCCTTTTCCCTCGACGACAGAGGCAAAATATTGAAATTCTCGAACCCAAATGTAGACTGATTGACGTGTATTCATAATGCATTACGCATACTTTCATTGTGAGGAGACTTTCAGACGTTTATGCGTAGAGTAGATTTTAGATACGTGGAACTGAGAAAAACAAAGGAAAATATATAACTGAAACATACAGTTCTCAGTTAGTTGGTACCTTCAACGTTGGTTCCTAGTTTCGGTTTTTCGTTGGACAGACAGAGAATAGACGAGGCTAATCTAGGCGTGGTTTTGAAAATCGATCCATTAGGGGTTTGAATGATAATGACAATACATTCTATCAACTGTCATTTGCCGTTTTGTTTTCCCTTTTGTCTTAATTTCATACTTCCTCGTGTTGGTTGAAAAGTATTCAATGGCCATCCGTTCTCCTGTCGGTTATGTTTACATACATGGATGATAATGGTTTTGACAAATTCACTAAACTGAAGGATTAATCTGATTTTCAGGATTGACGGGTCCCCATCCTGTACCAACGACTGTCATTGGCAGGTTGGAAGGATTTCCGGTTGAAATGCTATGGTCACAATCTGCCACCACTGCCACTAACTTCAACATTGATATTACCTCTTGTGCCCTTCTAGTTATGAAAAATATTGTTGTCCACTGTTTTTGTTGATGAATGTGAACCAGTAATTACTTTATATATCAAACCACTGAGAACCTTAAACTGATTGAATAAGCCTCGTCTCCTAACTTTAACCGATACACAATGTCTGGAAATCAAGGAATGGAGCAGCTGATCCCCATCGTTAACAAACTCCAAGATGTGTTTGCCCAACTTGGAGTTCATATGCAGCTTGGTAAGATTTGTATCAACTTATACGAAAGGACGCAAAATGTTTTGCACAACATGGCTCATTTTAACGATTTTTCTGTCAAAATTATTTCAGATCTGCCCCAGATCGCTGTGGTGGGTGGTCAGTCTGCTGGAAAGTCCTCTGTATTAGAAAACTTCGTAGGAAAGTAAGTATCGTATAATTACACGTCATACACCGCAAATATTATACAGCTTTCCTATGAGCTGCCTATTATCTTTGATGCTAGAACTATTCTTTATGCAGAGTAAAATTAACTAATTAATGTTTGTTTACAGGGATTTCCTTCCTAGAGGATCTGGTATAGTAACAAGAAGGCCTTTAATTCTCCAACTAATTACAAATGTTGCAGAATGGGGCGAGTTTCTTCATTGCAAAGGAAAAAAGTTCACAGATTTTGATGAAATCCGAAAAGAGATTGAGGCAGAAACAGATCGAGTCACGGGTAGTAACAAAGGGATATCAAATCTCCCTATTAATCTGCGAGTGTATTCTCCGCACGTATTAAATATCACTCTGATTGATTTACCTGGTTAGTTTAAACTTGACAAAAACTATATCAGCAGGGCTTATGTATTTAATGAACTAGCTGTGATTGATTTTATACATGGTCATTTTAATTTTAAGGTTTAACAAAGGTTGGTTTAGTTTATGAAATATTCAATACTTTTATCTATTTACAAGATCAAATGCGTATTCATATTGAACTTGGTTCTACAGATGAATAGGTACCCAAGATTACGAGAAGAAACCGAAAGAATAATTGGAACGTTTTGCCGAGAAAAAGAACAGATTTGTAAAGATCAGCTCCTCATGCTAATTGACTGCGAATTGGCCTACATGAACACTAACCATGAAGATTTCATTGGATTCGCAAAGTAATCATATCTATTTAAAGGACATTTTTAACAGATTAAATAATATAAATACGCATACTACATTTTTACATTATGACATTGAATATTTTGTAAAAGTAATCCTCAAAACGAATATTTTTATATTACCCATGCTTTCTTCTTTTGTGCTGTTTGTAAATGTTTGTTCCTATCATAACTGAAAATTGACATTTGATGGTGAGTAAAAATTGGAAAAGAATACGACCACGTTTCTCCTGTTTTCTCAGGTGTCACGATTATCAAACTTCTACAACATGTAATCCAAGACAGTTGAACAAAATTTTTCAATGAATCTATTTTAGGGATCTAAGCAGTCCAAGTGTTGTTGGTGGGGATCGAAATAGGTTCGGGAACTAATAAGACAATTTTCTTCATCTTCTGTTTTGCAATTATGACAGATATTTAATGTTTACGACATGTTAAAAGACGAACAAAAACTGCTTTTGTAACGCGTGTTTTATCAAGAAAAGTTTTATTTTTTGTTGAATAATGGTTGATTTTGGTGAAGTTGTTTAATACATTTACTCAATTTATTAACTATTTTATTAATATAGATCGTAATATCTGTATAATATAAGGTAATATAAAATCGATAGTTTATTGATTTTCGCTGTACTTCAAATCTTGTTAAATGGTACTTCAAATCATCATTGTGTACATCATTATCATTGTGTGGTAAATGATGAATGGCTGTTTTCCGTTTTACTCGTTTTTATTGAGAAACGTGGAAAGCGTTGTCCAACTGATGATATGATCGATAAGCTTGTTTCGTGATTGGTTCGCCAAGTAGTACTGTTGTTGTGTCAATTTTGGTTTTTTAATTATTTTTCAGCATTTATACCCAGTTAGTATACTTTTAAGTTATCTTCTTAGCCTCTTTTTTTCCTGCTTCAGAGTGGCTCGACTGAAACACAAATACATGACTTGAAAATGTTTGATAAATTTAAATCATTTTTCTAATCTTGTATAGTGCACAGCAGTCGTCAGACAACTCATCATCGAAGGGCCGGAAGCTAGGCAATCAAGTCATTCGTAAAGGGTACATGTGTATACACAACTTGGGCATTATGAAAGGAGGCTCACGAGACTACTGGTTTGTGCTCACATCGGAGAGCTTGTCCTGGTTCAAAGACGAAGAAGAACGAGACAAAAAATACATGCTTCCATTAGATGGTTTGAAACTGAGAGACTTGGAAGGTGGATTTATGTCAAGACGCCATACCTTTGCGCTGTTCAATCCTGAAGGTCGTAACGTGTACAAGGTATAGAAAAATCGTAAAAAAGAGAAGAAATATGATGTCTCAAAATATTTGAGACGGTATACAGATACAAAGTGTTGAGAAATATATGATGAACATTGCCAAATATTTTTTCTTGCTTTTTAGGACTTCAAGCAGTTGGAGTTATCCTGTGAAAATCAAGATGACGTTGATTCATGGAAAGCATCATTCCTTAGGGCTGGAGTGTATCCGGAAAAGCAGTCAGATGCAGCAGCTAATGGCGAGGAATCGACTACTTCTGACTCATCCGCGGCGTCTTTAGATCCTCAGGTAAAATGTATGGCATATTTTCGTAATTAACTATTTGTTTCATTTTATTTAATTTGATGTTTTGTTGCAGCTGGAGCGCCAAGTTGAGACAATTAGAAATTTGGTTGATTCCTATATGAGGATCGTGACAAAAACTACTAGAGATTTGGTGCCGAAGTCAATTATGTACATAATTATCAATTGTACTAAAGATTTTATTAATGGTGAGCTACTGGCTCATCTGTATGCCTCAGGAGATCAGGTAAATTTGCCAAAAAAGAATTATTTAAATTTTGTGTTCTCACGTGCTTACATTTACATTTCTATACAGTCGTCAATGATGGAAGAAAGTCCAGAAGAAGCGTTGAAGCGTGAGGAAATGTTAAGGATGTATCATGCCTGCAAAGAAGCTCTCCGAATTATTGGAGACGTGTCGATGGCTACTGTGTCAACTCCAATGCCACCACCAGTTCGTGGAGTCAGCGATTTCAGCAGTTCTAGCAATTACTTAGGCTCGAATGACCAGGCACGGTAAGTAGAGGCTAAAACATACAAAGACATCAACATGAAAATAACAAAGAATCATGACATGCAATGTGATTAACTTGAAATTAATGAATGAAGTAATCAATATATTGCAATATACGGCTGGAGCCACGCTGCTTCCAACTCGAAACGATATACTTGTGTAACTGTATTTGTTATGTAAGTAACTGTTGTGGGGCCTTTTTTGTGTGTGTAAATATCTATTTCTAAATGTGTACATATTTTGTACAGTTCGTAAGTACTAATTGTCAAATATGGAATGTTGCCAAAGTTGGAATGATTTTTGTCATACTATGCCTCTGTTAAGTATGTCTTCTACTTGCAAAATTCAATCTATGGGGATGTGATGCGGTGCGGGAAATCAATGTACTCAAAAGCTTTCTTTTTCTCTTTCCTTGTAAATTGCTTCAATTTATGTTTGCATTTTGTAGCGGCTGCTTCATGCTCTCAATCGTTTGAATATGCTTGCCGATGTAATATATACTGTTATTTGTCGACAATTTGAAAGATAAGTTATTTTATAAATTATGTTTAAACGTTACTTGATGTCATTGGGACATTGTACTGTTCGTTAACGGGAGCCTTGAGTCATTCAGTGCTGTAACAATTTTCTCCATTTTATTGCTCGTTCCCTGGATTTGTAATTTAGTTCATTTTGGTTTGGCTTACTTTTACACAATTCGACATGATCTTCATATGCAACAAACGAAGACGAGAGAATTATTTGAGAGGTTTATATAGAATTTCCAGCAGCACTGATGATAATGTTAGGTATAACTTTTTAATTTAGTAAATTCTGAAAATCAATATTTTTGTTCCGTGACAGTTGACAGCCGAAGACGTTTTTAGGTAATTTAGTAACTTGCTTTTTAATTTATTGAAAACTGCTACCTTTAAATATTTTCGAAGAAAATTTTTTAAGGTTGTCTTTAGAAAAATCAGTGAAAGCAATATTCATACAAGCTTTTTTATATTAAAAAGACTAGACACGGCATGCTTTAATAGTATTTTTTAATGGGAGATCTTCAGTTTAAACTAGAGCAAAGTAAACTCAGAAAATAAAATTAAAAAGTAGTTTTCACCCTAACGATAGGGACAGGAACTATAATTTTGAGCAAAGGAAGATGAACAATCTCTCAAACAATTCTTCGTCGCTGACCACGACATCCTCTTTGGGGCTTTCAAATGCAAAAAATCATTCTTCTACGTCAACTTCTGTATCTGTACCATCGTCGGAGTTGGAACAGCGTGGTTTGCATCGACTGGACAACTCATTTCGGACTGTTTTTCAATCTGAAAGGGCGAGCCCACCTAGTCCCGGAGGTCCTAGGCGGACGGCCGGCCCGCCACCACCTGCACCTAGTGGGGGTCGTGTTCCACCTCCAGTGCCAGCTGGAGGAGGGGCGAGACCTGCACCAGCAATACCCAACAGACCTGGTGGTGGTGGACCACCACCACAGCCACCAAAAGGCGGATTACCTGCACCTCTCATTCCTTCGTAAGTTCCAACATAATTATTCTGATCATATTTTATATGTTTAAAATAAGGTTTTAGAACTGTTGCTGTTACTATCTAACAGTGATTAGGAGGGTACATAACAAATCAATTGATCATTTATAAAGTAATTAGGGATACATACTAGGACGTTGTTTTTAAACTGGTTTTATGCTTGGTTAATATGATAACAACAATATTATTGTTAATTTTACTTACTCACTTCAGTGTGTGTTTTCAATTTCTTTGATATCTGTTTTAATCAATTTGTGCAAATCTCATAACAATTATAACAAAGAAAGTGAACATGCTTTCTTGTCTCGTGTCGTGTTGTGTACCTGTGAGTGGCTATTTTATGCGTATACATTACAATAGTATATGACGCATTATTGAGTGAATGCGAAAATGACGACTGGTTTAAGTGTGTTGAAAGTATGCATCATTCTTTCTAAATAGTCAGGTGACAAGTGTTAGTGTGTTTTAAACTCACTTTTACATCGATATTGAGCATGCTTTCGCCGCTCTTCACGTTCCGAAGCTTTGTGGAAGTCACTTTAAGATTGCTACTTTTTACTTTTATTTTTCCGAGTCCATGTCGTAAGATGCATACACCTATAACTTTATAGGCTTCTCAATTTGCATTTTTCTAATGACATACTTATACTTTCAAAACAACATGGTTTTAGTAAATCTTTCCTCTTCACTTCACCTTCACTGCTTTGGTTATCCTTCTTCATAAAACAATATATATACATATTGATTTTAAACTGCAGATCATGTGAACCTTAATTTGTCATTTGTTTTAGTTGGCAGTCGGCAAATATCTGTGATTGTAGTGATGGCCATTGAGAACAACAGGCTAGGCACCTTGTAATTCTTTGTTTAGTTCAAATATATGTTATGAGTGTGCCAGTGTACTCCATGGAAGAAAGTGCATGGAAAATTAATGAGAAATAAGCTATAGGGTCTACTTACGCAGATACATGATTTCTGAATTACATTATATAAAAAATTAACACGAATTCACCCATGAGACAAATAACAAGACTAGATTCAAGTAGAAACTTTTTTGTTTGTTTTTTTACTGCAGACGGGGGGCAGTAAATTCGGCTGCGAATGCTATGGGCCAACTCCCCCCACACATGCAGAAGCAAGCGGTAACGGCCGCAGCCCAAATGGTGGGGTCTCTACCCCCAGATGTTAAGAAACAAATGGCTTCGGCAGCAGTCAACAGCTTCTTTAGTAGGAAGTGAAAATGTTGATATGCTAACTTATGAGACAGGAAGGAAATTTTAGGATTTTCTCGATCCATGTTCGTTCATCATCGTTCAGGAAGGATAAATCATTTCATCAAAAAGGAAACAATGTGACATTAAATCTTCGACTAATTATAGAATATATACTAAGCTATTTCAGTTCTGAAAGAAAACTGAGAAATTATTAAGTAACAATACAAAACTGAGTGCAAAAAGAGAGATAAAGGTCGATACAATGCATCTGTCTAAAATACCAATTATGTAGTATTAAAGTAAGAAATTCAATAGGAAGTTTATAGCCTCGTTTGGAAGAATACAATATAGGCATACCGTACCTGCACTGTGATGTTGATATTTTGAAGTGTTACTGGTGAACAACAAATAATTAACTTACTTTCCAGGCAAACTGAAATAAACTTAATAATCTCAATTTGCTCCCTTTGCTCTTCAGAACTGGATCTGAATTTTTTGAACCTGTGAATTGATAAGACGGATAAATGCTTAAAACAGCCATTGTGTATATATTTAATAGTGTAAGCTTCGTTTCAAAGATAAGTTTAATTTACGTCAGAATAACCAGACTAAAACAACCGCCAATATTATTTAGGCATATTTTATGAGGGCGTATTTAGGCATACAAGTGTATGCATAGCCTTATTTCGTAGTTTAGGGGTATGTATTAAGGTACTAAAGATATATGCGATTGTCAAATTAACCATGTCCAGAGTATATGGAATAAGTGAATTATTTTTAAAAATCTTCTCTAGCTCGCATATCAGGAAATAAAAAGCAAATAAAAAGATGCCTCATTAATGAAGATACACATAGACACAAAACAGGTAAATTTTAAGTTAGCGCACCCTCAATGAATTAATTTTTGTAAGGAAAAAATACCTCCTATATCTACCTACTTATGAAAATGCTCTAGATCTTATTTGTAAAACTGATTAAAATAATAATAATAATCATTATCTCTGAATTTGTACAATGTAATGTGTGTTTACTTACATACAGACCCAAGAAGAAGTAAAAAAGAAAGAAACGTTTCAATAGAGTCAATCATCATCGTCGTATCATCCTGAGTATCCCCCTTCTTTTTCTCTGTCACGTCTGCAAGACATCATTCTCATCACTGTCCGCTACACTTCACTTCGCTACTACCATTTACTCTTATCATAAAGATGATGCCAGCCAGTATATACACTTATACAAACGACTTCTCCATCTGACATTCATGCTTTCACTCTCCTCGTCTCGTTTTTTTTTGAATATTTCTCCTTTGTTAAACTACCCAATGAGCCAGCCCATCATACTCATATATGGCCAAAGTCCTTTCTTGTTCCATCTTCCCCAATTAAATTAACATTATTTCAGCTCGAGTGAATACCTAATTCCGAATTAGACGAGGGTAAAAATTACAGTGGGGTTAAAGTAGATAAAACTGTAGATATGTTTAGTTTAGTGCGTATTTAATTTAATTTTATACCATGTATTATGTGTCCTCGTTGAGGTCAGTTAGTAGTTCAGCCATTGCAAAACATTCCAGCGAAAAATGCATAATGTAGCCAAGCACTGGAGAATAGCCAATTGCCGAAATTACCGTGTACATTCCAGCATACCAGGCATGGCATAGGTGTAACCTACAATTATTTATTTGAATTCAGATAAAGAGTTCAGAGTTGTTAGGAAAACGGGATCGTCGTGATCTACTATTAACGCATAGGCATATAGTGAAAGCCAAGGGAAAATGTTTATCCAAGGACAGACGATTAAGTACTGAAAATAGAAAGAAGTCAATATATTAATAACTGTTACACCTTTTTGCTGACGATTGGAATATTAGAATTATTGTTAGTATTCCTATTTCTGTGTAATGGGAAGCGAAAAAATAGGGGTTTGCATTAGTGATGGATGATGATTCTACTCACAAAGTGGTAAAAATGCATACAGAATATGCATTTAGAAAAAATATAGTCAATCGTAGAGAAAACTGGCATTGAAAATAAAACCGTTTAAATACAAAATAAAAAATTATGCTTGCAAAAGGAAAAAAACATTGAATTATTTTTTAGTTGAAAAATATAAAACGTTATATTGCTATCAAGAAAGTTAAATAATATATAGATATATATACATACCATTATAGGTACAACTTCCAGCTAACTTCAATATGATAAACACTGATATTGCATTACTGCAATAATTATAAATAGGTTGCATTTGAAAGTTCTTTTTAAAGACAACTAAATTATTTACGACATTTTGAACCTTTTAATGTGTGATGCAATGAAAATACGGCTGAGAAAGCAAGTAGTAAGTATCATGCTAGGAATGGTCTCTCGTATGAAAACTATAATTGATTATGGCATGCGATTCATTTGTAAAGATATGTAAAGAGTGTTAATCTTTCTGTGAATATTTACATATTTCTCTAAAATCTAACTACGAATTCGCACACGAAAACTAACAAACACGAGCGCAATCACCTCAGTTGTTAATAAAGAATGCAAAAGGAACGGAGTGACGCAAACGTTAAAAATGATTGAACCGAGAGAAGAATTTATTTTGAATTTCTTATAACAAAAACGATTAATTCATGTACAGTTACACACAAAAATGTATAAACAAAAAATCTCGTCACCACAATATTATTCTGTACTACACTCGGTAAAAAAATACAAAAGAGATCTTGGAGACAAAATTAAAGCTAGTTAAATATTATGTCCTTGACACAGTTCTATCTTAGATCAGTTAGCATTTTAAAAGCGAATTTAATGAAATCATGTATGTACTTCGTTTTAAAACAAAATTATCATCTGATCGATGTAAGCTGTTACAGTTTACTTTCATGTTGCATTAACTGTTTGGTGAAAACAGCAGCGCAAGCAAGGTGTAACCAGTCGCAGTCCGTAGACGGTAAATAGACACTCTACACTATCTAGTAGAAAGTTGTTCATTGTGCAATATAGGTTTCCGGTGATGATCATCACCCCTGTAACAACCTCTTCACATGTTCTCTCATTCACAAACCTGATAGCTAAAGTTGTACAAATACATATTTCGTAAAAGAAAATGTTTTTGTTTCACGAGTGTATTAATAACAGCATTAATTATTATATTTTAATAAAAAAAGTATTGTTTGACGCCAGTTAATGTTCAATCGTTTCATGTTTTCGCGCATCTGTCAGTTGTTCACGTTCACATCGCGAGTAAAACAAGAGTGTATAGTTTCTTAGTCATAAGAAAGTGCGATGGATGATAAATGCGATGAAAAATTATGTAACAAGTGAATGTTAACCAAATAATATACCCATAAAGTTACTAATAATAATTATAATAAACCGTTATACAAAGTGCAAGAAAGTCTATAATTTTAAAATTGGTAATGAGAAAGTGGTAGATTTAGTGATAATAATAATAATAATAATAATAATAATTTAAATCATGAATGAAATCTACCATAATACAATATTACAGCCGCATATATTACATATATGTGAAATGTATAACTTTTAAAAGTGGCTGAAAAAAGAAAAGCTATTAATGGAAAAAAATAATGTGCTAATAAAGAAAAAATAATAAATTTTGATGATGATAACATGACTTTTCTTTATGTTGTCGTTATCTCGGTGAATATTTTCTCGCATATAAAGACATCCTTGATGTGAAGGGCACTGAGAGCACACCGCGTGTTAAAAGTAAATAGTTTCTTCAGGTTCCTTCTTTTGTAGCTGTAATCAGTAGTGCAACAACGTATGTATGTACTGTATGCGTATGCATGTGCATTTTCAAGTTGTGTCCTATAATTGTGGGCAACTTCAATTATGCAATTCAATCGGTAGATAAAATGTGAAAGTTTTAATGTGCCCCATTGTCTTGCTACCGTATTGTATAGTCTTAGTCACAAGTCTTTTGCATCAATTTAGCGCTTGTTTTTGTTTGTGTGAAACGAATGCTTTCTCTTTTCTCTGCTTTCTCCGCTTCAGAGTTGTTTATCTTTTTGCGTTTTGTGCATGCTGTTGTAGTTAGGTGTGTACAAACAAAACAGAATGTAAACCGTATTAAACGTGATAAAAACTTCTGATAATATTTATAAAAGCACGGAAAAACAGTATATACTGTTACATTTAAACATAGATCTGTATAATAAAACTTGTATAATCTGGTAACTTTATGACAACCTAGTTGATGATTTGAATTTGAAACCTATCCCTATACCAAACAAGTTAATATTTGGAGAAGTAGTTTTACAACTATTTTGCCGTTTAAAAAAATATTCATCGTTTGGAGTTGATGTTTTATATGGTTAGTTGTACGCGTCTTGATGTTTTTTCGTATGACTGGTCATTATTTTACGTGTTCTTTTCTCTTTTTGTAGGAGAAACGCGATGGGCCCCCCTCGCATTCCGGACAGGCCTCAGATACCTTCGAGACCTCAATAAAACATTTTATTAATCATAATCAATTAGGAAACCTAAGTATCTGTCAAATTATAGTGTGTAATGTTTCACAGTTATGGTGATACACAGCTAAACAGTGTTTTTTCCTGTCTATGGCATTTTAAATGTAAACATCATTATAGCTTATTATATGTAGGACTGTAGGACCAGGACTAGACGTCTTATAGGAATATACAAGTCAGTGAAATTCACTTTTCTTCATCACCTGCCTTTCTGACTTTGACTGCTGTAATATTTAAAATAGACCACATCATTGTAATATGCATCCTCAAACTGTTCACGAGTGTTTGCTGCTATTTTTATTATAATATAGTATCTATTTTATGCAAAAAAATAGCACCATAATGTAGCAACTTTCCTTGTTATTTTTTGTGTATCATCCATCAAAGAGATTTATTGTTTACGGTATTATTATTTAATTCGTCAAATGTGATTATCAATCAAGTTTGCTGTTCCTCTTTTACACTAATAACGATGAAAGCTCTGTGTTGGGATCGACTGCATTTTGTTCGGAATGTGGGTATATTTCACTGGCCATCTTAGTGAAGGTTTTCTGATACAAGTTTTAACTTAAAGTATTTGATAGACACGTCGAGGTAAGAGAAAACATTCGATCCAAATTAAAATAATTGTACCTGGTTTTCTCTCAAAGAATATATAAAGTGTATAAAAAGACGGTCATTTTGTATTCATTTTACCCCCAGTTGATTTTTGGTATAGTCTGTATTTTTGTTTTGGTTTGGATGCAAATGTAATGAATACGTCGATGTCGAAAATCAGCATTGGATTTTTTCTTATTACAGAATGAAACCGTGATTTGTATATGAAATACAAAATGTATGGAAAATATATTTAAATGTCAGGTCAGTGCACTATATAATTTTGTTTTATATTAAGTGAAGAGAGACAGTGAGTACATGGTAGTTTAAAATCATTACGAGTATTATAAAGTTTACAACAACTGTTATATTATTGTAAGAGACAAGCTATTCAACGCGGGCTTGAATGCATTTTGGAACATCCACCATTAGATTACTAAAGTATCATAAGTCTTGTGTGCCGTGTGGGAATGCAAACAATGGAAAATGCCAAGGAATAATAAATGACAAGCGTACGAGTATTTTACTTAGATTTTTCGTAATATCTACTACTCCTACTTTTTCCGCAGGTCATATACATATTGCTTTTATATTATCATGCTTCGATAAGGATGCGGTAAGTTGGAGTTGGAAAGGAGTTGGAGGCATAACACTAGGGAAATTGTTTCCCATGGTAAGACAGTTGTGCTATTTCGATGATAAGTGGTACCATTCCATGGTATGGACGGGGCTCGGAAAATTCCGTTGTTTTTATTTCAAGGTAATATCGTAGTATATATGACGTTACAAACAACAAAATTGAGCATTTGTTTTCTATTCGACCTTGTCTTAATCTCATTCGCAACTTACCATATAGGCTGCCTTTCATTTCATTTTCATAATACTTTTAAAAATAAAAAGTGAACTTATCAAAATTTTGAATCATCAGTAAATCAGAAGGAACATTGTAGAAACTTATTTTCTCGATTCTGGTAGTACACAGTTAATTTTCAAATATGGGAAATCATCATGTAAGCAATTAACTTGAAGCAGGATGAATAAACCTTTCGTTCATCTCTGTTTTGTGTTAATATTCTCCGTAACCGTGCGGCTCACTAAAATTATAGAACATTATTTAAAAAATTAGTATGACATTTCATGGTACTTGAATATTAAAAAATATAACACAAACAGAGCAAAGAGAACAAAGGGCGCCACTCAAAACGTAGTTCTATTGATGAAGAATCATTGGCTCTCAGCGCTGATAGTTTGGACTTGATTTATATTGATGACTATTTTGACGACGCCCGTTACCTGAAACTAGTAGCGCGACGATTAGCAGAAAAGGAGCGAGGGAAGAAAGGCAATAAAAATGGGAAAAAGAAGGCTGCATTTTCTGATACAGCTATTTCATCAAAATATAGCAGTAGAAGCACTCTCAGTCACACTCTTAGAACTCAAAGCTCCACTTCTCGTAGAGTCCCGTCTGCATCATCGCCGTCCAGTAATTCATCAAACAGAACTGTCACTAGCACGTCTACCTCCCGGCTGTCCCGGCCAAAAACAACAACTTCGGCGTCTAAGGCTTATACCACAAAACCATCAACAGTGTCTTTCTCTAAGAATGTATCAACCAAACAATCCCAGGAACCGGTATTTCTATCTACATCCACATCCAAGAGAACGCTACTTTCTTTGAATGCTAGTAAGCGTACGTTGCCATCTTTATCTATAAAGGCAAGTGAAAAAGCTCCGACATCTCTCTCACGTGAAAGCACATCTGTCGACACTACTGTGAGCCCAAGTGTACAATTTTCAGCTGGGCAAAGTTCAAGCATGATTAACACTGTACCAAAGCAAACTAAACCACTTCATCCAAAACTGACCCAAAGTAAGTCCAAAAACAAATTGAGAAAACAAAGGTCGGCTACAGCATCACCACTTTCACCACATACAACTAACACGCATCTACCGCAAAAGTCTCGGTCAGTTGCCACCGATCGATTTCCAGCATCGTCCAGTATCCCAACTAGACGTAGACCTCCGAGGCCAATGTCCTCCCCAGGATCCAAGAACTCTTCCTCCTCTGACTCGCTAGTTTCAACTGATTTGAAACCAGTATTGACTCGCAAACCTATACCTAAAAAGAAACTGGTAGTACGGGGTCTAAGAAACTACATTAATACGCACAGGAGAGATTCTTCAAGCTTTTCTTCCAGCAACAACAATTCTTTTGATTCTTTTAAATGCAAAGGATGTCCGGACATTTGGAAACGAGAATTTCCCTCCAAAAGTAAATTCCATCCAGATAATTTTATATATGATTGGGCGGAAGGACCCAAAGCACCTCCTCGGCCGTTTTCTGCAATGGCAAAGTGCAAAAAGCATGGAGGACGTTGTAATGATTGTGGATTATTTACATGTGATTTATGCCAGTCTTGTAGAAAGTGTGAAACTGATTGTACATGTCCATGTCCTGAAAGAGGAAGTTTGTGTAGTAGCAACCCCTATTCTCCAGCGGGAGTTTATCAGGAAATATTTGGTGATGACAACTGGAACAAAGCACGAAAAGTCATATACAATGCAACGGAGCAAGATAAAATGCACCCTGTAGGAGGCAATGCATATAAGAAGAAGCTTAGCAGTGGGGATGATGTTAATTGGGCTAAGGACAACTTTTATAAATCTCAAATTGACGTGCTGAATCCATATAAAGTTCCGTTGAGTAGTGTTTCTCATCCTGTTACAGTACCACCACAATTTTTACAGCATCCTATGTTTGTCCCACCAATGTGTCCTATGCAGTTTATGCCATTGATGGCTATGCCACCGCCAATGATGCCATATTATCCTCCACCACCACATTTACAATGCTTCCCCTATGACCCACGTTTTACTTCACCACCTTCTCCATATCCTCTTGCTGACTCATTTCTCCCAACTCAAAATTATTAACATTGAATCAATTTTTTACAAGATCAAGCGAAAAAATTTAAGATGCGAAAAATAAAAATTCTTTTGCAAACATTTTGTTTTTGTCGTTTTCGATTTATTTCTAAGGACGAGCATATACTTTTTAATTTTGACACAGCCACAAAAATAAATATTGAAAATTGTACCTTGCACCAGTTACATAAATGTTTTGTTGGAAGTTGACCTTACGCAGTGACAACATCTTGACCCTCCTGTTCCTCTTCTTCCATGTCATGTTCAGGTTCTGCAGCGGCTTCTTGATATTGTTGATATTCTGACACAAGGTCATTGAGATCTGTTTCTGCTTCGGTAAACTCAATCTCATCCATTCCTTCGCCTGTATACCAATGAAGAAAGGCTTTGCGTCTAAACATTGCCGTGAATTGTTCCGTAATTCGTTTGAAAATCTCTTGCATGCTTGTGCTGTTTCCGATGAAGGTCGCTGACATGGCAAGTCCTTTTGGTGGTATATCACATACAGCCGTTTTAATGTTATGCGGAATCCATTCTACAAATGAGCTGGAGTTTTTGTTTTGAACAGTAAGCATTTGCTCGTCAACTTCCTTCATTGAAATTTTTCCACGAAACACGGCTGCGACTGTTAGATCTGCGATATTAAACAGGGAAATTCTTGTAATCGAAAATACTATCAACTTTTGCATTTTACATTTTTGGGCATATGACACTCGCCGTTTTGAATACTACATTGTCTATTGTACTTACATTTTCCATGTGCTGGATTACAAGCTGTCATCATGTTTCCAGCATTGAATATTTGTTGCGTAAGTTGATTTACTGTAAGAGTTTCGTATGCCTGTGATCCCGCAGAGACCAGGGGAGCATAGCCCGGCATAAAAAAGTGAAGTCGAGGGAAGGGTATCATATTGACAGCCAATTTTCTCAAATCCGCATTTAATTGACCAGGGAATCTGAGGCACGTGGTAATACCTGACATAGTTGAGGAGATCAAATGATTCAAATCTCCATAAGATGGGTTAGTGATTTTCAGTGTTCGGAAGCAAATGTCATAAAGAGCTTCATTGTCAATGCAAAAGACTTCGTCAGAGTGTTCCAGTAGTTGATGAAAGGACAATGTTGCATTGTAAGGTTCCACAACGGTATCGGAAACCTTAGGAGATGGGATAATACTGAAGGCGCTGAGAATTCGGTCGGGATACTCTTCCTTGATTTTCGAGAGAAGTAGAGTACCCATTCCAGAACCTGTTCCACCACCTAACGAGTGTGTTAATTGGAATCCTTGAATACAATCACAAGCTTCACCTTCCTTTCGTAAAACATCTAAGACGCTGTCAACCATTTCGGCTCCTTCCGTGTAATGCCCCTTGGCCCAGTTGTTTCCAGCCCCGCTTTGCCCGAAAACAAAGTTATCTGGTCGGAAGAGCTTGCCCATGGCTCCAGAACGTACCGCATCCATTGTTCCAGGTTCCAAATCTACAAGAATAGATCGCGGAACATATTTTCCTTCGTCCGAGTGGGTAAAGTAAACATTTATCCTATCTAGCTGTCGACTGTCAGTTCCAGTGTAGACGCCATCCATTCCAACTCCATGCTCCTCAGCGATGGTCTCCCAAAACTAAAGGAATGTAAGAAAAAATTTGGAAAATCAAATAGACGGTGACAGCCTTTTCATTTACATAGTCCTCATTCCGCTTATTACTATTTTTAATCGTTACCTTCGTGGCAACTTGATTTCCGCATTGTCCAACTTGAATATGAACGATTTCCCTCATTTTGAAATGTACCTTTAGGCTTTTTTAGTTCTTTCGATCAAATTAAGACGGTTGAGGTTGAGCTAACTTTAATGTTAAATAAATTTTAGTAGGGTGTAGAGTGAAAAATTTAAGAGAAATATATGAAATATTACAAAATACCAACTCCGAAACAAAAAAGGGTCAGGGCCAGACTACGAATGTAAAATCAACATAGTATGTATTTCGTCTACTTTCTAGATAAATCAAATCAAGCATTGAAGACGTGAAGATTGAAGTGTATGTAACGTCGGAAACGTTCAGTTACATTCGGTACTGCAAATAAGCAGTGTCAAGTCAACTCACTCGAGCTTTTTAGTTACCATTCCGTTTTCCGTTCGGTTTCGATTTGAGGAGGCAATGGAAATCAAAGATGGATGTTCGTCTAAGGATGGGATGGACGGTTTTCACTTCCAGTAGTGAATAAAAGAAAGAACCATAAAAATGTACTAGCGCCCGTTGCTTATTATATCAGTAGCATTTTACGTATGTAAACGTTTAGAGTAACCTTGAACGTGCATTTTGACAAGGCATGGTAATTATCAAGTTTTTAACCCTTGCTAACACCAGAGTGAGTATGACGAAAACTTCAAAACTTTTGTGGCAATGATAATGATGAATGATAATGATTAATGAATACTAATGCTAATTACGTTTCCAAATGATGATATTTAATTTTCAAAGCTATTTTTTCTTTGACAGTGTTTTTTGTCTTGATTTTTGTCCTGACGAAGAGTAGAGATTCTATTCGAAAGCTTGACAATAAAATTTTTCCAATCAACTTTTTCCACTTAACAATCCCGTGTTTATCAATTCATTGTTTTTTAAAATGGACGGTGGATGGAGCATACTAAATATTTAATAATATAGAAAATATTTAATTTTATTCTTGATTTATAACGTAAAAGTATGAATGTTGTGTTGACGGCAGCTTATTTCAAGTAAGGTCCTGCAACCATAATATATGTAGCTTTGTGATCATATTTGACTTTTGACTCTTCGAAAATCCGAGTGTTGGGTCGCACAAAGCTGGGCGAGATGCCAGTGTTTAACTTGCATGTAAGATTTTGAAAGAAACTTTGAGCATTATCTGAAGCATTTCTGTTATAATATACACAGTTTCATTCATTCATTCAATTCAACATTCTGTTTTTCCTATCGACTGTTAAAACTGGACCTCCTTCTAAATACTATTCTGCAATCTTCATAAAAGACACAAATATTTATTTATACGACAACTAATAAAAAGGAATATATATGGTTTTAAAAAAACCTCATTGTGTTGACAGTTCATATTTGCGGGATTTGACGGAACTTATGATTGAATTTATGCAAAAAACATTAGCAGTCTTGGGTGGTTCTGGTTGTCTGTTGGAAGGGAGTACGGGCAGCATAGCACAGATAGGCGGAGAACCAGAACGGTCCCCTCGGGAACCTCGACGCCTCAACATTTACCCTACCGGTTGCCTGTCCATTCTGACGGACAATACGGCCTTGGTTCTGGAAGACAATTACAGCTTTGTACATGTCCCTGATAGTATTATTTTTTGGCATACGTTCTTGAACGATATTTTACCTACAACAAATCATAGTTCATCTCCATCAAAAATGATACCACATCATCATTCAATTTTTAGCTAGCAGATTTGGTATAAATGCTGGTGCAAACCCAAGATATGTTAAAAATAATATAGAATATCCGTAAAATTTTCTTTGCCTGTTTCAGTTTGTTTGATTGGACATTAGGAAATCATGTTAATTACATATATGCAATTCAAGTAGACGTAATATAAATATATAATAGTTGGTGTGATAAATAATGATAGCTGATAGCGTGCCCTCTTTTTTGTAGTGAGAAACCTGGTTGCAGAGTACATTTTTTATCATCAAGCAAAAGGAAAGAAGCATAGAACGAACACCAACAACACTAGAAAAAGAAAAACTTAGTCGTCATTTATTGCATATATTGGAGTCTAACAGCCACGGAGCCACGTTCTCTCGAAAGAATCTTCAATGCTCCCTGTTGGCATTATAATATTGCTAGGTGAATGAAAGCTGCATTGAATTTCTTCGTATATATATACTGTTGACTGTGTGCTGGAAGTTTTGACAGACGCGGTGATGATGTCCGTTGGAAAAAATCAATTTAGCCTTCTTCGCTCGTGTCGTGTCCGGTATTCCGGTTCATGTTCGTCGCGTCGTGCATGCATGCATACATCTACAAACCCTTCGGTAGTTCTAGTTGACTACTCTTGCGAGCATTGTTTTTTGCCTTATTTGCCGGTGAGAGTGAGAATGAGAATAGTGAGATATATGTTGTCGTCGTTGTGTATTGTTCGTTTGTACAAGTTGAAGTTAAGACAACATTACGACGAGAGGGCTGCTGCGTGTTATCGTATTGTTGGGAGGTGTAGAAATATTTTTTCCAGTAGTAGGTAGTTTAGTGTAAATAAAACTAAACTATTATTCTACTTTGTGTACGGAGTGTCGTGTGGAAAGTGTGCAGTTTATGCCTGTTTCCGTTGCGTTGTTTTATTAGTCTCTCGTCTCTCTCTCGTCATTTGGATACTGTGAAACAGTTGCAGTGGATTGGAGTTTGTGTGGAAAATTAAGGATATTCAGACGGACGGAAGGGAACCAGGGTGAGTGGTTATGCTGTATAATTATTTAACGGTCACATCAGTCTACTGTTATTTTCTTACGTACATATTAATTTTGTTTAATTAATTGGATTTTAGAAGATGTACGGTTAGGGTTCTGAATAATGATGAGGTAGGCAGGGTGCGATGATAAAATTGATATACACAGACAGTTGACAGTAAAGATGAAAGCCATTAGCAGTTTCACGTATTCTGAATTATCGGGAAATAAGCAAACAAGTTGTATAAATGTTTGGTGTGTATAACACTGAACAGAGCATAATTGTAAGGGTAAAGGGTGAAAAATAATGTCGACGTAGCAACTTGAAAGTATGGCATTATCGGCATCGGCAACCACTAATCGTAAGAATAAATTGTAGAAGCATATAGGTAGAAGTTTAATCGCAGGAAAACAAACTCGGAACACTGAAATAAAAACACTTTCTTGCTCCAGTGTCCAAGAGAAATGAACTAGGGAAGTGGATAGTGGATATCAGATGCCTTACTCTTGACTTTACTACATACTTCGCTTCATACATTGCAGTCTACAGTTATCCATGCATGTTTCTAGCTTCTACTTCTATCTAGAGTGTAAGAAAACAGCACTGACGATGACGATGCTCGTGAGTCGGTTTCTGGTATCTAGTGTTATATGCGATGGAGAATCTACGGTAAAGTTTTACGATAGGTACGGGTGCGATATCGATATGACTAGACTCACATACGGTACAGAGCAGACTATGTTGACTATTATTTTTTTAGGTGTTATTGACTAGCAACTAAAACAGTACTATAATATAGTGTCGTATTGTATCCTGCATGAGTGGACAAAGTAAAGTTGAAGGTGTATATAAAAACTGCATAAGAAAGTCCACGTCAACTTTTGTTGGCAATATTGACATTTTACCAGTTCTGACTTGGCTTAGTTTCGTTTAGCAGGTCGAAACGACACGAGAAAGTGCAAGAAACTAACAACTGTTGGAAATGCAATAGTTTCACACGTTTTGTATTTTGATAGTTTTTGCTAGTCGTCGTCAATACAATCAATGAAAGTTTATGGTTTCATTATCGCATTTTATGGTATTTGTGCATCCACATTTGTTTGTGTGACGTGACTAGTGACACGCAAAGACATCCTAAATGTAGAAAGACTTAATAGAACTGTGAAAGAGGATAATAATTTATGAGAACATTGCATTGTACCGCAGAGCAGGAATCTTAAAGGAATTTGTTCTTTATATTAGGTTTATACAAGCTTTATTATTTGGAACATTAGCACAAGGAATTGACCTGTACGTGCATTGTGGTGCACATTACGCAATTCAGGATGGGGAAAGGTGGTGGTAAATCTAAGCCAATTAGTGTGAAGATCAAACAACAACAGCAGCTCAGGAAGTCTGCAGAACCTGATTCACAAGGTATAGCAAAGACTTCGCATTTATAATTTATGCATTCAACATTAACGAATTTTCAATTTAAACAAGTATCAAGCAAATCAAATCATACCTTTGACCTTTTATGCAAAAGATATCATAAATTTATGAATTTTAATAGGTGGCGGTTCGGATACGGCGATATTTAACTTTGGGTGTTCAACAAAAGAAGTACGGGGAGCTTTTCTAAGATGCCTGGCTGCAATCTATTTCATGGCTTTCTTATCGATTTTTTTACAAGCTGATGGATTGTTAGGTAACAATGGCGTCTCACCTGCAAAGGCCGAGCTAAAGTTAGGATCCCGTAAACCGCAACAGTGTATGAAGGAAAAGTACTCCTTATTATGCATCATTCCTGGGTTTTTTGGAATCAATTCGCAATATGCTTTGGAACTTGTGGCCCTCATTGGAACATTAACATCTGCAGTTGCAACAATGTGTCTACACTGTTGCACAGTCCCGCTGTTCGCTACTTTGTGGGTTCTGTACTTTTCCATCTTTCAGGTGTCTAACGTTTTTCTGTGGTTTCAATGGTGCGTGGTTTTTTTATTAAATTATTTATATTTTACAAAATTGTGATAAAAGTTTAATACTTGGATACGTCATAGAGAGCGAGAGCGGTATAATAAGGAATTTAATTGTGTTCTTAGGGACACGCTGTTGCTGGAATCGGGAGTTTTAGGAATATTGGTTGCCCCCTGGCTACCGACAAAAGCGTCGTTGGAAAGTAAACCACGTGATTTGATATCATTGTGGATGGTAAAATGGCTGCTTTTTCGTCTCATGTTTGCGTCTGGTGCAGTCAAGCTACAAAGTGGATGCCCAGCCTGGTGGGGACTCACCGCCCTCAATTACCATTTTGAGTCACAATGCATTCCAACACCCGTAGCTTATTTCGCTCATTCGCTACCCACATGGTTACTTCAACTAATGACTGTGGGGACTTACTACGTTGAATTGGTCGTGCCTTTCGCGTTTTTTGGTCCATTCAAGGTGCTCAAGAGGTTTGCTTTCTGGCTCCAAGTCCTCTTTCAGCTGTCCATCATTGCAACAGGAAACTATACCTTCTTCAACTTGCTGACCATTGTCCTATGCATTAGTCTACTCGACGAAGATTTCTTTGTGCGTAAAACCGGACCAGCGCCAACAATTACCATATCTAAAATCGTATCCAGAAGCTTCTCTTACACCCTGATAGGCTGCTCCTTGTTTTATACTGTAAAGTTTTTCGGGCTTACGTTGAATGCAGATAATTCAATTGCAAGCAAAATAATGTTCAAAAGAGTGGACTTTGATTGGTTTATATCTGTCTCCGTTCCGTACTCTCTTCTACTTGGTTTTCTAACTCTGGGATCAACTGTGTCGCAGTCCGTTGTTCTTTCTTTGTTCGATGTCAAGGGAACCATTAGAAAACTTACGTCTCTTGTCAGCTGCATATTCTATGGAGGATTATGTATGTTGCTGTTTTCGGTAACGCTGGTGCCTTTCACATCACTCCACAAAGAAACCAACAGAGCATTGTGGCAATCCGTGAAGGATATGTATGCTGTTTCGTCGCGGTATCATGTAACTTCTTCGTATGGATTATTTAGAAGAATGACTGGAGTCGAAAAAGGAAGACCAGAAGTGATCTTAGAGTACTCTGATGATGTTAATGGACCCTGGAACGAGTATCATTTTATGTACAAACCCGGAAATACATCTGCGGCACCAGTCTTTGTTGCTCCATACCAACCTCGACTCGATTGGCAAATGTGGTTTGCTGCACTTAGTGAGTACCATGACAACCCTTGGATGCTTTCCTTGACATACAGATTACTTCAAGGAGAACCGAGCGTTCTCAACCTTATGGATGTATCTAGAGCCCCTACAAAACCTCCAAAGTATATCAGAGCCTCGTTGTACCATTACCATTTCAGCAAACCAAGCAGGTAAAGACCGTGTTCGCTACTACCACTACGATGCTTAAAAAATCACACACATGCTGAAGGAAAACATGCATAATGTAAAATGTTTTGTTTCTTGTTTCAGTACACAAGCTAATAAGGGGGAGTGGTGGATTAGAAAACGGGAGAAAGAATTCATGCCAATGTTTTCTAAGGATCATCCACCATTGGTTAATTTCGTTAAGAATTTGGGCTACTTGGATCAGGATTATAAACCAGAACAACCTAGTGAGAAGATACCATTTTTCTTGGATAAAATACGAGGTTCTTTTGCAGGAACACACCCTGAATACATTATGTGGGGTAGCTTGAGTACCATGCTTCTTATCATGCTCACGTCAAAACTTTTTAAAAACTAACGTAGGTCAGCCAAGATACATGTAGGAGGTAGTCCAAAAACTTGGTCCATTAAGTTTGTGTGTGAAATTTTAAAAGAGTCGAGATTCAAAAGCAAAGCATTTTTCACTTTTGAATGGTTCAAGTTTGGAGAGGGACAAATTTAATGATTGAAATTGATATATATATATATATACTTATATATATTGCAGTACTAACTAGTGACTAATGGAAAAACAAATTAAATACATATGTAGAATTGGAATTGTACAAGTTTAATTTTTAGAACTATTAGATTTAACAGATAACTTGAGCAAAAGCAATGTAGTAGGTTAACCTTTACTACCATTAGTACCATACTGCAGTTATGTATAACTTACAATACTAATCATGCAAGCTTAATATATATAGTGTCTACAATTATTGCAATCTCAAATTTAATCTGATATGTTAACCATGAGATCTCTTTGCTTTCAATAAAATTTGTTTTTTGGTACTTACGTTGTGTTACTTATAATTATAATATGAACTATGAAGGCAATGAGATCAACAAAAAATATTGTCGATTGTTATACAGAGGGACCAATGGCTGCATTTTAATTTATTCAATGGATCAGATAAATCGTTACAGGGAATACATAGTGATTAATGTCGCCCGGCCCGGGAGTAAAATGTCATTTGCCTTCTCTCTGACGATTTTATATGTTTGAGGTATTAATCGCCGTGCATTCTCTATGACGATTAATCCTTCGAGTAGACTGAAATGTTGAATTCCCGTTGTTGTTGATCTCATTGAACTGGGAGGGAAAAGATAAGTGTGGTCGTGGTCGTATGATATTACTACTGAAGCTAGGGTTACAGTTACACCTGACTATTAACAATAACTTAAGGATCTTATGGGGGTACAAGATAGGTACTTGTGATGTGATACATTGGACAGTACTAATCTTTAGGATGTCGACAGTTTTGTACATCTCTTTGAACCATTTCGTTATTGACAGTGTTATTGTTGTTAAATGCTACTTCTTGACTTGTGAAACCTATTATGAGAGATCAGGATACGTTAAACTTACACTTTTACATGGTTTTACAAAGTTTTTTGTAATTATTATTTTGGTATCACTGTTATGTTATAGAGCACAATGTCCTAAACTCACTGTTGTTTGCTAAACGTAGTAATTATTACAAGTTAGCGTAAGCATATTGTTTATTTCAGAGTCAGTTGTGATTATGATCGTTATGAATATGCTTTCATTACAAACTCTATCATCTATCGTTGCTGTTTCTTGTTATCTGAGAGTTACGGTTACAGAAGGCTGGTTAATGATAGATTTAAGAAATTTCTATCGAGAATACATGTAACGCACTAACTGCTTTGGATGTAAAAGAAATAAATTGTCTCAATTTAATGATTATTTTTAAGAAATTGCAATGATTGCATTGTTTGGCGTTATTTAAATTTGTTTTGAATATATTACCACGTATTAATTTATTATGTCATTTTAATTTATCATTCCGTTTATCGTAAGTCGGGATGTGTTTTTGCTACAACCACAACCTATGCTAATATAACATATTATATATTATATTTGTAATAACCATAACAATATACAGAAATGGAACGTGCTGACTAGTCGAATCATTTATGTACCCGTCGGCTATTTACCTCGTAAGTAAAATTAAATTTGTATGCTTGTTTCTGTATTTTTGATTTTTTGTACAACAATTTGTAATTTTCATTCCCGGTGATGACGAAATCCCGGTCATTTGAGTGTTAAATGTAACTGTTATTTGTTGTCGGTATAATAAGATTTAAAAGTCGAAATAAAATGTCATGTCTAATTGTCATTTGTATTTACAAGTTGAAGCGCAGTATCCGTTCTTTTTTGCGTGTAGTATCAACAATAAATACTAACAAAAACCTGCGGTAACATCATATTCATTATATTATCATGTCCTTCTTGATGGTCATAATGTTGATGGAGCAATTAACCAGCCCACAAGGAAGGCTGACAAGTACACATTAGTGTACAAAACATTATTGTATCGATAACCTTAACGCTGATTTTTTGAGTTTAGTTAGAGTTTATTAATGTCTATTTTATTCAACAATGGCTGAATTCCAACAATAAACAAAGAATTCAAGATATTTGTTGCAGATTTAAAAACATTGTCCATCATAATATCGAATCGTATTCATAAACTAAACTAAATGCATAAAATTCACATTCAAAATTCAAAGTTTCGTGTGTTTTCCATAGATATGGAATAAAATATATATCAGAAAAAGGTATCCTTTCAATGCTGACTCGTGTGATTGTTCATTCTAACGATCGTATGTACCGGTCTCTTGACAACAGGACTTTCAGTGCTAATTTCGTCTTCAAGGAAAATGTACTGATTTTCGTGTAACGGAATTTGTATGATTACAACGGTACCTGATTAGCGGAAAAAATAGTCACGCATTTCACGACCCTGTTTCCACGATTTCCCACTTTCCTCTAAGACATTTTCCTTCATAAAACTGAAAACGAAAACAAATTCTGCTGCAAATTGTCTTCGTATAAGGTGCATACGGAAATGGAAAGTCAATTGCTGAGCTATGACGATACAGGTTGGTCGGGGAAACAATTATTAATACACGGCTCGGCTCACAGCCATTATATTTATAGCTCTCCATATTCATTTAGGACTTGTCATTTCATTTGTGGGACTCATGTATATGTACTAACGTCCGTCTGTATTCTATAATTCCATATGCCATTTTGGAGACGATTGGACAAGAAAAGCGTTTTCATACAATTACTTTTACTGTATTGTAAAATTCAAATATTTTTTAATACGTGAAAATTTTCAGCGAATAACTTGTTGTTCCACTTCGTTCCACTGCGGTTTTTCAGTGTGATACTGGTACTTCCAGTGTTCTAGCAACCGTTACCAATACCTTGGAAGATCCTATAATTTTGTATTCTTTGAATCCGACCTTGCCCCATTTGTCTGGAAATAATTCTATAGAGATGGTAATTTCGTGTGCGCTGGGTGGTGGTAACTACTAGTGGTAAACTTGTGAAAATGAGTGAGGATGTGATAAACAATGTAATAATGCCAGCAATGAGACATTTTTAGTTTTAAAATAATAATGATAATACACGAAAGAAGAGCTAGAGAGTATACTCATTGGGACGACATACATTATTATACAAACTTTACAGACAGATCAGAAGCACATACTACAACCCGAGATTGAGAGAGACCATTTTCTCGCGGAGAACTGAACATGTGCGAATCTCTGTGCATGTGACTTACCACAATATAATGCGTGTACCGTGTACACTATAATGAAATGCACTACATTACATAACACAATAATAGGAAGCATTTATAAATGCAGTGAAAAGAAACATACTGGATTTCATTAAAACATCAGCATAAAATAATAGAAAAGCTGTAACTGCGGCCAATATAATAAAAAAGACAAGTACAAGTAAAACCTGCAAGCAATGGTTTTAAGACCAAATATAGGCGCTGTTGAAGAGTAAACATCTACAAACCATCATTATTGTCTTCAGCAGTGTGCATGACGAATGACGAATTTATGCTTTCGTTGAAGTGTATATATCAAAAAATTGAATATAGGCAATTACACAGGAATGAACTGACTGAAAGTCTAATAAAATAATCGCGCAAATTTTGTTGTCAAGTGGTTAAGAGGAAAGGTGAAGTGAAATGTGTTTTAGAAGTGACTTCCATCCTGTTTCATTGTAATGTAGTGGTTTATAGAACCAAGCGTTGGTTACGACTTGCAGCGATCCATCGAGCATCGTCAATATCACAATAATTTCATCTCGATGGTTCTTAAAATCACCCTTAAGCGTTATAAGTATTATGTGTAAATAAGTAACAAAAATTGTGATTCCGACAAGTTTTATGTTATATTCAGGGATCTATTTATAACACGATACACGTGCTGCTGCAAAGGTTATCCGTAGAACACGGACAGGACAGGACAGGACAGTTCTTATTGTTGCATTTAATACATGTCCAAGCAATCTTATAATTGTCATCTCTTGTCTCGTTGTCTACTTTGGGTAAAGGAATATGGTCGTTTAGGTCAGTTATACTAAACCATTTTTGTATTATGAAATGTAAAAAATAATTAGTCCAATGTATCAGCGGTATCAGATCAACCTAATTTTTAATGTCCTCCCCGAGGCTTCCCTGGAAAAATGATTTTTAGAACGGAAACACTACTTCTGTCACGGAAACTTTCCTTTCCCTCCTCATCAAAAATTCCTTATCAAAAAACATTGTGATTATTACCACTTAGAGGAAATAGAGCCGAATTATTTTTTTCGACCGATCCTGCACCAGTGTAACCATACGAATTCAAAATCAGTACTATTTCCTTTAGAAAATTGATAAATTCAAACGATTATCTCTAAAAAAAGCTGAATTAGCACTGAAACGCTGCTGAAAGTCCAGTTGTTAAGAGACAACGGTACAGGAGAGTTGAAATAAACAATCACAGGAGTCCCCGATGCCAAATTTCCTATCTATATTTTTCTGGGATTACCATTTGTTATATAAGTTCTTATTATGAAGATATATATTAAAAGAAAACCTTGAAATTAATTTTTTTTATAAATTCCGTCTGACTTGTTTAGCTCCTTGTAGTGGCCTACCTACACCAATTATACAATTGTGTTACTTAACAGTCAATAGTAGGACAGGACTAACCAAGACTCTACCTTGTTAATGATTCACAATGAACGGGAAAATGTCTCAATTGCTGGGTTTTCGCAGCTATCAGCACCACAGTCACCAATGTCTCCATCATCAGCAACTCAATCGGTTTTCCTCCCAAACTTGGAAACATTTATTGGACCGGCTGAAGCAAAAGTTTCCTAATGCCACGAAAAGATTAGAATATATTCAATCGTTTCAGAATGGTCTGAAACTATTTATTTCATTCTTGGGCAAGGAAAGCAGTCCAATTGTTGCACAAAGGGCATTTAGAGGCTACCGTATGCTTCAGCTTCATTCCAAACTTTGGTCTTACAGTTGTAATAATCCTGTAACGAAAAGAGCCCTGTTCAGTTTTATCGTATTATCATTTTGCCAACTGAACACAACATTGAAGCAGGCTGTCATTGAGGATGTAGAGCTCTCAAGGTAAAGTTTCAAAATATGACGAACTCGAAATAATAAACTGTAGTTTATTAATTAATTTTTAGACATCAGTCAATACTACAAATATTCAATATTGGTGTCTTTCGTTAATATCAGGCACAGTAGCGACTTGGATTTCATTCGTGAGCTTACAGCAGCTACTGTTGTATGCCCCCATTGCAAAGATCGTCTTGTTATCGATAAAAAAATAACTGGAGTTGAGTACTGCCATTGTCCGAGCTCTCCTCCGACTGTTTATTCTCGAAAAATCGACGGCTACTCGTGGGTACCATTTGTGGAGACTGCAGACTTGCTCATTTGGCGGCAACCCCACCCTGAGCTTAACGGTTTGTACGTGTATAAAGTTTACGGCTATTACGATGACATCAGCGCTGAAGATTTTTTGGCAGCGCAATTAGACATTGAATACCGGAAAGAGTGGGATGATACAGCTTTACAATTGAAAGTTGTTGAAAGTGACGAGGAATCCAAATCTGAAGTCATTTACTGGGAAATGAAATGGCCAAAGATGTTTTCGAATAGAGATTACCTGTTTGTTCGTCGACATAAGGTTGATTCTGAAGGCAATGACATGATTATTATGAGCAGAGCAGTTACTCATCCTATGGTGCCAGAACGAAAAGGAATTCATAGAGTGAAGGAATACTGGAGCGTAATGCACATTAGAGCTCCTCGTGGACTATCCCAACCAGGGGTCGAATTTGGACTGACGTATTTTGACAACCCTGGTGTTTCGTTACCTCAATGGCTTACAAACTGGGCAGCCATGTCAGGAATACCTGATTTTTTAAATAAGCAAAGAATCGCAGCAAGAGAAAAAAGAGCGCAGCGTTCTCCTAAAATATCGGTAAGGATAATATTATGCATAATTCGTATTTTCCACTCAAACTGACATCTTTTTGGTTTTCCACATCAAGTCAAGAGTCATGAGTTAATGTTTTGTATTTTTTTGTAAAAATATTGCTATCTTCAAGATCACAGTTTCTTCTCCATCCCATCCACACAATAACGACAATCAAAAACAACCATCATCTCGTCGTCCGTCACATACAACAGCAAAAAATACAATTGGTGTTCAACAAAAATACCAGGAACGTGTCAAAGTTGATTCGGTTTCTGAAAAATCTAATGTTAGAAGTAATGTTTCAAATGTTAATAATACTAGTAGTGTTGAGAATAGCAATGAAAATAGTAGTACCACAAGCATTACATCGAATGCACAGTCTCCTACGTCCCAGACAACTTCTAATCAGCAAGAAGAAGGAAAAAACGAATTACTGTCTCAGTTTTTTAAAGAGCATATATTAGATGTACATAGCTGAGTCTTAATAATGTATAAACATTTATTAACGTATTTTTGCTACCAAAATGTAATACGTGGTTAACACTGTTGTTCGTGCAAATTGTCATACTCATAATAATGACAAAAAGTATCAGGTATGTACTATTGTACGTGTTAAAAACTAAAAACATTATTTTCCCGGTTCCCGGTAATAAGTTAGCTCATGCAAATTAAAAATCAAGACACAAGTATTATTTAAACAACATTCGATTCATCTGGTACAAAATGTTAAAACAAAACAGTTTCAAGTTAAATTGTGACCACTTCGGTGTTCTCATCTTATTTGACCCAGTAAGTAAAATACTGTATAAAACAAAAGATATGGCCAAAATAAATTTCGAATGAAATGATATAGGTAAATATACATTAAAAATCAGTAGAATTAATAGGGGTATGGTATTTAATATTTGCAATACCACGATAAGCGAAAGGCTAATTCTAAGTCATGTTTTGCAAAGTAGAAAGTACTGTAATTAACAGCGGCTATAAAATGATGTAGGTTGACTGAAACAAAATCTATCCCGTAACTGGAAAAGAACTGGTGACTGGAACTCTTTTGTTGTGGTGAAATGATGTGTGCATAAAAACAAACCGAAATGTGAATGCATGAAAGTCATGTTAAATTATAATCATGTTAGGAATATTATGCAATACGAACTTACGAGAATGATATTTTTCTTTGACCCTCAACGCAAATTATTTTACGCTTGCAGAGTCCAGTTGATTCAACAAAAACCGAGGAGTACGAACCAGTTGATTGCAATATGGATCTGTAATAAATAATTGTGTGCAATACAGTGCAGTGTGTGAAACCACTAATTGCGTAAGAAATGAAATAATGTTTAAAGTAGAAAGGCTCATGGAAGCAAAACTTAATAAAATACTGAGTTAACAGACTTCAACTTATCATCTTTAATGCGAATATACATGTACATGTTCAAACGAGTAACATATACTCATATTTATCCTAAAAATTTGCTTGATTTTTTAAAAAGTTTTAAGCACCCATCACTGTAACCCATATTCGAACATACATAATATTAATAAAGTGGTCTTTGACAAATCAACGAAAACTTAACTATGTACCATCACACATACATCACATTACACAATAATATTTTAGCCACGGAATATTAGTGGAAACATTTCTAGTAAAAATGCATGCAAATCATTAGAGTGCATTTTAAAAGACATGCGACTTTGATTTTCTCATTGTAATTGTAGCCTAGATAACAAGCCAGCTTCAGTTTCGTAAGGATGAAGGATCAAGGAATTCATAAATAGTGCCTGTACCAATTTTTCCCGATACTAATACCTATTACCTATATAGCCTTTCGTGAATAGGATTAGTTGTTGGTCTATGACTCATCATCCCATATTTAGGCACTCGCAATTATCGTAGGTCATGAACTCTGACTTGCTGTGACGAATCAAAAGTGCAGTGGGGGGCATCACTGAAGAGCTGAAATGCAAGAAAAATTACATCGTGTTGAAAAATCTTACAAACCATTCGAATGCCACAATAAAGACGTATTATTATTCATGAACCACGTACCCCGTTAGATGTGTGAGGATGAAATCCAGTTTGAGTGCATGTTCCAATTTCTTCCATGCCTTCATAAGGAGTCAGTGTAAAAATTCCAGTCCTATTTCATAATGTAATATAAGTTTTATCAGTTTGCACAAAAGCATTTTAATACGTTTACTAGTCTAACCTTAATTGATATTGGTATTTTAATCTTACTGATTGTGTTTTGGTGCGCAAACGATGGCTATGGCTTCAGGCATCATAACTTGATAACTGTAATGAGTATGCATGTCAATGGAGGACAAGAATGCTGTCTGTGAAGGGTGTGTGTGAATCCATCCAAATGAGATCAGATTGTATTTATCTTGCAAATTGAATATTTCTGTTTCATTTAACATGGTGCAAGTGTCAGACGACCCGGTTTGTTTTGGAATTATGAGATCCGTTATAATAAGCCTTGTTCCACTCTGAAAAAGTGCATTGAAACTTTAATGAATGTACAATTTGATTATACGAGTCACAAAAGTGCTCAATCATAATTTCCCTACACCCACTAAACAAGTAAAAAAGTAAGAAAAATTTAGTGCTAATACATACGATTTTTCCAGTCAGTAAACCACAAGTTTCTGTGTTTTTGGCGGTATTTGAGTCTGCAAATCTTAAGAATGTCGTGGGAAGATCTGTGGGAATTATCAGTGGGCGCAGACCAGTGGACATTGGCGTCAAAACTCTGCTAGGCTTCGTACTTCTATCAAATGCAGGAGTAGGACAAGGTCCTGGTGGAACATTTGTTCCGCCAGAAAATGTTTCCCGTGGGTCAGTTATTTTGTGTACTGGAGTTGGGTCGTATTGCCATGATGGAGGATCAGTTGGTAAACTTGACGGAAATTCTACTGGAGCGGATGAACTATATCCCCCCGGAACTACAGAGCTACTACTAACGGGGCCATTGGCGCTACTGCTAAAATCAGTAGGTTTCAAAGTTCGAGGCAAAGGAACTGGATGCGGCCTTTCTGTGCTCTTGTCTCTCTCTCGCTGTTTCTGCTCTTCTATTTCCCGTTGGCGTTGGTCTTCCGCTTGTTGACGGCGCTTTTCGTTGTTAACTTCTACAAGATATTCTTCATGCTCTTTTTCGTACTTTTTAAGTAGATCCTTTTTTAAGAATTCAGCCTGTGGTAAAATTTTATTGCAGTAATCCGTCATAACTTTTCTTTCAGATGGTGGAACTTCCTTAAAGTTTGGATGTTGACGTAGTTTTTCCAGGAATATTCTGCAAAATATTTCAAGCTCTATTACATTTCACTAACATTGAAGTTTACTGTTAATAAAAACTGTTAACTGTACAAAACTGGCATATTTCTTTTTTAGTCAAACTCATCACTTACGTTAAAAACCGAACATACAAAATGTATGCGTGTTCAGTTTGTCCATCTTCCTGATAACTTGCGGCGCTTCGAATCAACTCCCTTCCAGATCTCAGATAATGCTTTGGGTTCGTTTCCGGGTTTACTGAAACGCCCGCTGCCATTTCATAAATGGCTTTCACCCTAGAAGGTGCCTCCATGTGTGGTCCAGGTTTCAAGGTCATCTTTAATTAAACGTTTGTAGTTGATGTTGATTTTGATGGTTAAAAACTTCCCACTCCAGTACTATGCTATTTAAACAATTATTCACTATGCAAATTAGTCATTAGTGAATATATATATTGCTCTCAATTCTACACGAGGATTGACAAGTGTTATAAATATACGCGTCGTCGATTCCGATTGTATGATGAATGACGGAACTACTTATCACACATTTATATATCGAATATCGGAAAATTTGAGTGTATTTACGGATTTATTCACATTTTACGACACTAGGCTTGTATATATCGGAAAATTATATATATCGAGCTGTAGAGCGGTTCCAATTACTATATTTTTTCAATCTGCTGAGGTAGTTGTTTCCAAAATCACGTATTATGTTTCTATTATTGTTTCCTCGTAAGCTAACAAGCTAATTTATGGCACCGCACGTCATAACTTTTCATGCTTATGACCATACTCCAATCATAACGCCTTCGTTACTACTAAAGGATACGAAATACGGATAAAAACGATATATCACACTGCTGACTGCTGACACTGACTAACACTAAGAACCTGATTGATGACGGTGAGTCCTATCGTATTCGTACTGTGCAGTTAGGAATATGCATTCTGCATGCATATTTGCATTGCACCATTCATTCATTATCATCATTGTTTGTGCCAATGTACACAAATTCACAATTATTACAATTTTGTGCACACAGATGAGAGATGAGTCAGTCATTCTTCGCTGTACCAATGTTTGTATAAAAAGGTCGAACTTTTGACTCTGGATAGCTTTGAACTAGCTTTCTTACCGCAGCCTTTCAAGAATTGCCGGGGCACAGTGCACCACAAAACGGGTGTAGCTTATTCTATTCATGATACATGTAGCATGTATGAAGTATTTCAAATAAAATATAATGTAAAACATTTATAATTAGAAAATGGTATTGCACTTTTTAAGATACGCAATAAAAGTCTGCTTCTGCATTACTACAAATGAGTAATGTAATGAGTATGGAAAAGTATCGTCGGAGTATTTATATGGTAAGCCAGGAACCTGGAGAAAGCGACGAATTTCTTTCAATCAATTATCAATCTCATCGTCATTAATTATTCTTTTTTCCGTTAAAAGTTAAAACCAACAGTTGAAAATGTACGCTATGCAAACTACTTACCATACTACATAATATTAGTCAACTTCCATGTTTTGCTTAATAAAGAATATTTGAAAGGCCGACAAAAAAATCTTATAAAAATGCAATACGAATACATTCCGTGTATTTATATTATAACATTACATTCTTGAAATTATAATTATTGGGGTTTTCTTAACTAATATGCGAACTAGCAGCGTGATACAAAGGATACATTAATAATTTTCTTCGCGATTGCACTTGCACTCCAAACAATGTGTTTCGATCAATAACATTGAAATAAAAAATTTGTATGAAGAAGAATGAAGTATGAAGTAATCCCAGTTTTGTTCTTCCTTTTGCTGTAAATGATTCATGAAAAATTCATGATGCAAAGCTTTACATACATTTATTTCATGAGAAAACGAGAAAAAGTAATTTACAATAATTATATTACTCACTATTGCGTCCTATTTCAATCATTATTAATAATCTGATCATACGCGTACATCGCGGATTCATAATGATTTATGTATAGGTACATACAAAGTTATCGAACTGCTATTACACCGTGTTTATCCACGTCCACGAACGGCATTTCGAAAGTATTGACTACATGTAACTAAGTTTAAATTATTAGTTCAAAGTCTCCCAGTTCCTCTTCCGTTGGCAGATGAACATTTTCAGGCGGTACCAAGTTAGGATCAACGGCAGGAAGTCCAAGAGCTTCTCTTCTTGCCAATTCAATATAGGCTTCTCTTTTAGTCCAATCCCTCATTTTTTGGTCAGGAAAGTACATCATGACGAAGGCGCCACCAACCAAGGCAATTGTTACCGATACAAACATCATTTGATTACGAGCGTTTATATCCTTATCTGGGTCGTCATCAAATCCGTAACTTTGATAATTTTGCTAAAATAATATAAATTAACGTAATAAAACACAACTTTCTCGTTTTGCATTAGAGATCTAATTTTTTAGCTGCCCGTACCTTAGAGGGATTTGCAAAATCCTCCACGGTTTTGGGACCTGTGACAATGGTAGGATCTGTAACAACCGTGGTATCGCTTTGCTTTTTTGACGTGGAGATGAACGCTGATGGCTGCCTCCACGCTAAACGAGTAACTCCAGTCGCCGTCGTCCGATTCATCAAAAACGGAGATACTTTTGAAACATTTTGAAGAATTCTGTGTGCTGACATCGTTGCAGTACTTGATTTCTTAACTGTCTGTTTATTCTGTAATATAATAAAATTTACAGAAAGCAATTGGAAAAAAAACTTTTAAACTTTCATTCAACTTTACAGATTATAGGTTTATGTATGCCCTGTTTAGATACCTGTATTGGTAATTCAAATTTTACTCTGAATTACGACTGGACAAAGATCCAGCTTTATTGAAATGTGCAAATTTCTAAAACATTTAAATCTTTTTACACACGAATTATAGAAACAGTGCTTCGACTTTATTATCTTCAAGCACATATGAAACAGATTTTCTTGATTGTGGTGCTCATAACACAGTCAACATCATGGGGCATTGTAAGATATCAGATGGTACTTGCATTGTGTGGCAAGGCAGGTGGAATTTGGCACATACCTTACTTATCGAGTCATACTCGTACTCGTTACGGTACCGGAACTTCCATGTGTTTTTATTTTTTCAGCCCATTCATGATTTTATGGTCAGCATTCAGTACAATTACCACTGTGGCTAATACTGCGGAAACGGAACGGAGTCGTCGTCTTTTTATTCTGTAAATATTTCATTCTTGTGCAGTGCACCGTTATGTGAGCAGATTACAGATTAGTCAGTAGTAAGTCAAAGCACTTCATTGGTTTTTGAAACAGCAAGTAAATATTAAATTATTTCTTATTTGTGTACCACTAGACCAGTAAGGGTACGTGTTGTTTGTATGGCTTTTGTAGTAGGAATATGGTTGCGAATGCTTATTGTTAAACGTTACTTAATTTCAATTTACAGTAATTCGAAAATCTTTTGTGAAGAAATGGCTCGAACACAACCACGAGACAGGTTAAATCAAAGTTCATCCTCGATTTCCTTGTCAGAAGTCTCGGAGTTTGAGGATGAAGATGAAGACATAAAAATTGAGAAAATTTTCTCAGAAGAAATTTCTAAATATGAGGTTCTTGATGTTCTACCTCCTACTCCACAGTGTCTCCTACGACCTGAATCACGGTCATCAGTATTCTCCAATGCTTCTAAGCTGTCAACTCCTCAGAAAAAAGGAAGTAGTGGAACTCAGCCACATCCCTCAAAGAAAATCAAGATCTTACCCCCTCCGCCTAGTAATATTGGTGATCGGAAAAGTAAACGAAATAAACGGTCTGAACAAGAAATATGTAAAGGTCTTGGATTCGACCTAGATGATAGTGAAATACACGAAATAAACAACTTGGATGACGTGGATCGTCCTCGAGTGGACAACGTGATTGATGATCTGCTTAACCTTGGCATGGGAAAGAAAAAGACCCCTGGTGGGGTTAGAGATTTTACCGCAGAACAAGAACATATGGAACGACAATTCGAAAAACTACGGGTAAAAGCACCGCTGGAAATAAATGGCGACGGAAGGTGCGATATGCTAAAGGAAGACGTTACGACATTGAAAGATACGGTAGAACGTGTTGATGCTCTCATAACCGTATTGGAAAGTGTACGGAAAAAACTGGTAAGGCAAAATAATAGTGGCACTGTTTGTCAGTTTTATTATTATTCTTTGTTGTTACTTACATGCGTAATTAAAATTATGTTATTTTCATTTTTAGATCGAAAGTCCAGACATTTTAAGCTACACTGAACCACCATGGCACGTAGCAAAGAAGTCGGAAATACGCAAAATTTATCAAAATAGTCAGTATATGCAAAAGGATAAAGAATAATTATTAATGTATATTTGTCCACACTTTCTTTAACCTTGCAGTTGGTTATTTAATATGTTATTAAAAAGTGTTCGAACAAGACCGTGAGGTTTGCACATACAGTATGCCCAACCAAATCCTTTGCATTTTCCTTTACGGAAGCCTCGTTGACGGCAGCATTCATCACATCCCTCCGCAAATGGATTTACTGATAAAAAATGAAATAATATTGATACATCATATTTTTGTATAAATTAAATAAACCCATTGTAAAATTACATTGACATACGTCTGTGCCTGACTTCACATCGATTATCACACACAGCCATGTAATGGTAATCATCGTCGTCTGCTTTAACTACATTGGCTATGCCTGCAAGAACAAGACACAATGCAAATAAATATCATTCAAAATAATATTATTATTACTTTCCTTTTCCAAAAGTTTTGAAACACTTACCAATTGCTAAAACAATGAAACAAATAAACACCCCTGTTTTCATTTTTTTGCTTTTTAGTGAACTCCTTCTGCTGTTTGTCGTCGATATTTGTTCTCTGAATGAGCAATGTTCTTTGCGACGTATTCTGTTTAGTTAAACGACCTTTTCGTTCTGTATCTGTACTGTCGGCCTCTCACATACATATAAGACGCAAATTGTGCTGGTAATGCTCCGAGAGCAAAACAAATTAACTCTAACTGGTTTAATTATGTGTTTATTTTAACGACGACGAATCAATTTATTTTCTCAAAACTCAAGGGCTTTTGTCTCCAATGCAAGAGATCCAGATAGACTCGGCTGTAGTAACATCGAGACTGGTCCAAATTCATCTGTAAATTTAACGAAACATTTTGTGATGGAGAAAGAGCAGCTCTGCTTTTATCGCAACTCCAGAGATCATTCTATATTTTTCATTTGTTTAATGCATAGCTCGTATAATGTATTAATGCAATGGGGGATGGAGAATTAGAGAAGACTCTTACGACGAGGAGTCATTGATGACTATACAACACCGCAATCAACTTTCGTGTATGTATGGTGTACAAATTGGCGTTCTACGTGGTTGTGAAGATGCATATGGATATTTATTTAAAACGGTTAATAAACAATAAAACCGTGTAGTCTATCAAATTTTACAGAATATTGTCTCTGTCTTTTCACTCAAAATGCGGCTTACTCATTTTCCTTCAATCTTACCAGTGAAATATGCCCTATTGACCTTTAATGTCATGTCCGTTGATCTCCAATTAATTGTAAGTACGCAAGTACGTATGTATGCTTTGCGCCGCATGATTTCATGAGTAAAAACAGTGTACGTAGACGTAAATACATATAGGATTGTGTGGGCTTTTAAAAATGTATGTACTCTAATGTCCAGTTTGTTACACTGGTCATTTTATTGGTAGTGATACCATGCTGAGACATTAAATAGAATGATTTTACATAACAATTTCATTTTTAGAGAACGCTTTACAATGACCAGTTCTGTTTACATCACGATATTACAGAGTATATACCTAATACACAAAATTTTGTATTCTCCAGTTATACATATTCTAGTTTTCCCGAGTTATTTTTTATTTATTTCTTGGCATTTTCAGTATTTTCGATGATTCATAAAAATATCATTATAAACTCCTACGCATGCTGCTTACTAGAAAAATTACAATTAGCATACATAAGTATATACGTGGTGTGCTTGATATTTTCTGATTCGCAAATAAGTAAAAGTTGACGTAAATGATGATTAAATATTGCTGATGTTTACTCTTTGATGCATCTACACGTTTTAATATGATTAACTTGAAACTTGAAATCAACATAAACGAAAAAACAACAATTATAGTATTGCCCTGTGTATTTTAGTGAAAAACGCAATGAATACAGAAAACAAAAATGGTATGTATTTCTGAGGTAAGAACAAAATATTAATAAGGCGTGCGTAATCAAAATCACCCACGTCTTACATGTGCACATATGTGTCCTGACCATGAGTAATACTAACTTGTAATAATATTATCATTGCATGTGAAAAATATTCTCTTTCTGTCTTGTAGATAATTCTTTGGGGCATCTTGAGACAACTATTTTTTAAGACTTGGTTGCATTTATCATCTTGTTGTTGACCGTCTACTGGATAAACACAACTCCATGCGTACTAATTTAGTGTATTTGCTCTATTGATTAAATAATTTATTTGTTCATTCCTAATTGACATTTTATGTTAACATTTAGTTCACTAGACTAGAAAAAAGAAACTGACTAGAAAAATGTGAACAAACGTACAGTTATGATACATCTTTCCTTCAAAAATACGTCCGAGCTCAACTTTGTAATTTGTAACATAATATGTACTTGTTTTCTACTTGGATAAACCATTTAACATCATGATGTCCGAACGTCTGTCCTCAAAATATCTTGCGGACAGTCTATAATTTTCCATGATTTTAAAATCAATCTAACATTGTACAACGGCAACCAGTATGAACCAGTTGTAAATCTAATGGAGTACTTTGGTTTTGGTTTATTTTCGTTACTTACAAAGAATCTGAAATTATTTTTTGAAATTTGAAACGGTTTGGCATCGTATTTTTGGTTCGTTCTTAAAAACCGTCTAAAATTACATGCTGCATGGCATCATGCAGAAATTCTGTAAAAGAGTAAAACACCGTGGCATGGCTCTACAATATTGGGGTAACGGAAGAATGTATGGACATAGATATGGACTATAGATTTAAATAGATATAGATATATAGATATATATAGATATATAGATATAGATATAGACTGGATATAGATTTATATTTCCTCTAATCGTAAGTTTATGGAGGTCAAAACGTAATGCCAAGTACATGGGAACCTGTGAATAATGAAACTATTGTTGTCTTTGCATTTGAAAAGGATAGGAACAGTATGACACAAAGTAACTCGTCATTTGTTTAACATGGGCTAATCTCAAACCCCCTCTCAAATCTGAAAACGTTAATTTTGCAGGTCGTACGATAGAAGACCGAAACCAAGAATGCCCAACCAAATCATAGAATGCTCTATTCAAAATGTCCTATTTAAAAATGCCCTACGACATAAAAATGCCCTATTCAAAAATACCTAACATTAAAATACTCTCTGCACACCCTTACTCGCTGTAATTTGGCCGTACCTTTTAGCATACATTAATGTGCAACCGTGCGTGCGTGCGGCCGCGTTTCTTTTGGAAATGGTAACTCAAAAACTACGTCGAATTTTGGAAAGCGTTAAGTGATATGGTGTTGGTGATGCTTACTGAAAGTGACAGTGACTATGACCACGTCAACGACGGATTGCAAGCAGTTTCAGTCACTGCTTGTCACAAGACAACTAAGGTGAGGATAAATGAAGACACGACGACGATGGATTTCATGTGTTGCATTTTGTATTGAAACGACGGTAAGGATAGAGTTGATTCATAGGACATTCATAAATAAGGCATTTTCAACATGTGAATAGGGTATTCTATCTTTCGGCATTAAAAAATAGGGCATTTTATTTTATGTCTTCTATCGGTACACGGATTTGCAACCCTGTGATATTTTACATTGACTACGTATGAAAGTATTATAATTCATTTTCAGAAGTACAATAATTTTATTGTAATGAACGTTGATCATTTTCACAGAAAAATGCTGTGCTACTTCACTTCACTTACCGCAGGATCTCTCTTGGGGTAACATGAGATTAATAAGTAAGAAAGGTTTGATCAGAGATATTTCGCAACCTTGCTACGCGCTAGCTTTCTGAGCTTAATATTATGAAACAGTTTGTAATATTAACGTACATATGTTAATGAAATGTAAAGACTTTATTTTATGAAACTTTTCACTTAGTTATGCACACAAACTTAAAAACTTGCACAAGTGGAACTAATTGTCATCAAAGTAAAAGCTATAGATTGCGTTTTTCTAGAGTCGAACCCATTGGGACAAAATAACAATGCAAAACCTTCAACTCAAAATATATTTGCAGAAAGTACCTATCTACCTGTAATGAATACCATCTATGACGAATCCATACGGAAAATATAGCTCAAGAAGAAATACCAGGAAGTTTGACACCACGAACCTTCCTCGAAATTTACTAATTTAACGTAATTAGTTATAATACTGTACACAACTCCTTACTTTCCCATCTAATGCCGTTTAGGTGATGAAGCATATGGGCATTTGGTACAACAAAAGCATGTGCTCATTTAGGTTTAATCGAAGATGACATAAACGCTGAAATTAAACACAAAGCTGTTCAAGGGTTATCTCCCCTGTTTTGCATAAGCCCCTCTAGTTTTTCACAAAGTGCCCTAGCAAATACCTCAGGTTGACCAGCTAGCCGGGAAGGTATCGGCTTATTTACATGTTCTAGTTGATCATTATTTTTTTCATCGTTACATCCAGTCATACTGTTAAAACTTATGTAAACCTCTCCGTCTTCCACGGCTTTTTGAAACTGTGGGAAAACCTGTGTCCGGAGATGACTATCCACTTCTGATCTAGCATCGTCAAATAGCGTTAGTTCCAGTGGAATCGGTTGTACAATCTTTGTAGAGCGCCTGGAAAAATCACTTGGCTCCGGTCGTTCAAAATGGGCTTCCAGTTGTTTCGCAATGGACATTACAACTTGATCTGAGAGCGTGGGCAGAGAGCCATTGATAATGTAGTTTTTGTAAATGCACGTTACGAGATCATCGGCTTTATTGGGGCTCTCCTCAGCTTATTGAAAATGGGAAAAGTACAGTAACAATTCAATACAATGATCTATGTTATAATTAATGCACAATTACTAATAAAGTTGAAATTTATTACTAAACTGGTAAACCAGTATATTAAAGTTGATGTTACCTAAATTTTTCAATCCATCGCAGGCCCAAATGAACTCCAGGAGCGATAATGAATTACGACGAATCAGATACGACTCGAGAGCTTTCGTACCTTTAAAACAATTTTTAGAATACCACTTTTATATACAACTGTGTTTTTTATATATCTACATGAAACGTTTATTTTGTAGTTTGAATCGCTTATATATCGTAAGCTAAACACACACTAAACTACATCCGTTTAGGGTTTTGTTACACTCGATGATTGGTTGAAAAGGATTATTTTCCCCTTTTCTGTAATTTAAGTCACACGCTTTCCGTAAACATGAAAAAATGCGTAGCGTAAACAAATCTAAGTAAATGTAGTACTGTCGGGTAAAAAGGTGTAATAATCTTATTGATCGGGTGTAGGTGGCCCGATCTTTTGTTTACCTACTTTTTGTACATTTTCTCATTGAATGCAATAAATTGTGTAAATATTCGTATTTGCAGTATCAGTCGTAATAGTGTACGAACAATAAAAATAGCTCGACGTAAGTTACCTTCTGCGCTGTTTAGAGTGCTGTCAAGATCTTCCAGCCAAGGAATCCTCTGTTCTGCAGCCTCCCGTTCCATGTTAATTACACTAATTGTATGACTAGTATTTCTTTAATTGTTCCAATTGAAAACGTAATGTATGATCCATTTGTGGCAACTGATTACAGAAGAGTGAGTACTCGTTAAGGTGAACAACTTGTGCACTCTCACAAAACACTAATAATAAGTTGAGTTTTAGTCTTGCTAGAAATTCTAGATAGATTGTTGATATTATATGTCGTGTTGTATTTGTAATATTTAACAGAGTAATATAACGACAGATACTGTGAACACATTAAATGATGATATATTCTAAGCTGATAGCTGATATTGATAGTTATTATTAGTATCTCTTACTACCAAAGTTCCAGAGGCGAATCAATTCTTTGTCGTCTCTTGATAAGACGTCAATATTCGATATCAACCTTTGTTAACAGCTAAAGGTCGAATTTACCTTACAATTGCAGTAATCCTCCTATGTACCTATAGAATCTTGGTAGATAGTAGATATGATGACATTGTATATGGTATAAAATACTTTATTTTATTTACCCTGTCGCGTCGTTTTCTACACAAGCACTACCAATTTGGGCTCTGTAAGTTGTTCTATGCTTGGGAAAAGGAAACATCAAACTTCTATATTCTTTATGGGAAATTTTCATAAAATTGCATAGATAACGTATCTCTTCTGTACGTTTTATACTGTTTTCCATGTAAATGTG
>JAHZNE010003829.1:0-20431 GCA_027744055.1 Callyntrura sp. NNG-2020
CCCAATAAGTTCCCCAAACCCCCTAATCTAATCCCCAAGTGAAGTATCATCATCATCCTCATCCCTGCCAACGGTACCCGGTAAGTTACCACATTACAAGCAATAATCGTGTCATTTCTGTTGATAGCATTTAAACTTTTATTTTCTTTTGGCCTAGTTGCTACTTATATCTGCGTTTCCTGCGTTCTAGCATTCTTCCTGGTTTACTAAAAGCCTTCCTGCAACAATCCTGTTGATCAGCTTTTTAACATGTAGGTATTTTTAGAACAAAGCGAACTGTCCTCAGCGCAGGACATAATGTGAGTGGTTACATACACCGCTGGGTACTGCGTATCATGCAATACCAGAACTAGGAGCCGCCGTACCTCACAACCATACTTTATTTATTACGTTGTTACGTTTCTAACTTTGATAAACGCACGTAGTATTACTCAATACTATACAGAACGCAGAACGGATAAAGCGGAGAAAAATGGAGATCGTAGAAACATACCTTTACATAAACAAGTTTACACTGTGAGTATTCCATTCTGCACGCAGCAGTTAGTGTATGGGTACATGCTCGTACATCCATCTCATTGCATTGTTAGCTTTTATCGCCAACAGCATAATAAGAAGAAAATGCGATGACTCCTTCTACCATCAAAGGAAAATATTCTTTTAAATTGGCCTACTGCCTACAACAAAGAGAGGAAACAGCATGAAAGGAAAAACCTTGCTGTTATCGCCCATTCACTCTGTTCAAACAGCTTTGATACTAATGGAACATTTACTTTTCATTTTCAACTGTCATTCTTCCCAACTGTGGTACTTGAAATGTCTCAAAAAAATCAGTCACTCTCTTAGCCTATCTTTCCTTTCCCTTTCTTACTTTCCTCGTAGTAAAACTGACACAAGTTGTAGGCAGAAACGTGGTTGCTGGCGAATGTAGCCGCATTTCTCACGCTGCTTCTGTTTTCCAGTTTGCTTATATTATTTGAAATGATGATAGCGAAACAGCTACATCATCGCGTCGACATTCTCGCTTTTCTCCGCTGCCACCTTTATTACTGCGATAAAAGAGAAAACGTGATGAAGAGCACAAGTGTTCTTTTTTCCTCTTTTTCAATGGGAAGCTCTTCACTTTTGCCACTTTCACTATTTCTCTCACTCGTGCTCTCTTAGGCCACGACAATGCTCATTTACATTTTTCATGCCCACCCCACTTCAATGATACAACGTAAAAGTGGAACGTTACATAACTAGTCTCGTAGACATATTTTATAGTATGACATACTTGTGGTTGCCAGATTTGTATTTGGAGGCTGTAGGCTAAATAATAGTGATACAAGGAGGCATGGGCGCGTATTCATTCAAACATTTCTCGGTCATCATATCATATAACAATATCTTTATTAACATCAGCATCTTTGCTAACACGTACACGATCTCTCCTCTCTCCACTTTCTCTCAATCTTTTTGGAAGTTAATCCGTAAAGTAAAGAGAATGCAAATTCTTCTTTCCAGTTCAAGAACAAGACTATATATTTTAAAGGTTTTCGTGCTGCTTCACTATCAGTTAAGCCTCTCCAGTATCAGTCGAGATGTTAATTACTCCGTGTCTGTGTTCCTTTGCCCTCTCCTAATGCATATTTTGTTGTTTTCTACTTCTCAAAGACATATGCTTATAACCGAGAAATGGTTGGTGGGGTATACACGCACGCTCAAGGACAATAACGAACTCGGTTTACTCCGCTCATGGGATACTCCAGTCGCAGGATAATGGAAATAAATGACTTTTCGGTTCATTTCCAAACATTGAGCATTTCTTCAGCTTGACATGCTTTCCAAATATTAAGACTTTCCAAGTACCACATTGTATGTATATAAAAACCTATGTATAATGGTCATTAACTTTGCGATAATTAACTTTATCATTAATTTTACACACGGCGAAATTGGTGTTATTAGGACGTTGTAAATTATTAGGAAACCCTTTTCCTTTCCTCTTGTATTTATAGTTTTTCTCAATATTGCAAAATGCCCCAAAAATCATCAACTTTACAGGTTACACTTCCATTGGTGGTGGTCTCGTTACGTAAAAGGAAGTCATCGAACAATAACGTAGACCCAATCTCAACAGAGCCCCATTTCCCTTATAATATATTGAATGTATTGTTCATATATTGACTCTGCAATTTTATTTTGTGGCTAAATTTATGTGATCCCATTTTGATGAATATTATTTCTGAGTATAGCCACATGGACGTAGAATGTATTCCCCTTCGCCCACTTTCGAGGTGCTTTGCACATTTCTTCCTTCTTTTGTGAGCTCGGCACAAGGAAAATACGGTAGGTGATTCAATAATGCCAAAGTGACAAACGCAACTTCCATTATACGCGCAAGCATATGGCAGAAATGCTTTTGGGAAAAGGATTCTCTATTCAAAAAAGGATAAAAAGAAAAAGGAAGCGATGCAAACTTTCATCTCGTTCATAAGAAAGTAGTTTACTTAAAATCCATCCAGATACTCCATTTGCTTTAATGGTATCTCTAATAAACCCACCAAGGCATTGTCGGATGATCTTTAGGTATTTTTGCTATGGGGGTAGATATCTTCATGTGACACGGCAGCCAGGTATGGCGGTGGAAAAATTTATGTCTCCTTTTAGTGGTCAATGTACTGTGTGTAATGTGATGGGATTCTTGCTCATACTTTCTTTACTTGACAACACTCACAAGTAATTCAGTTAAAAAGCAACTTTTTATGATCAAATATTTAACCGGCAGCTGTGTAGATAAGAGTATTCTCCTGGGTATTACCTGCTGTCTGGAAAGCAACTGACTAAAAGGTAAATTTGCCCCGAAAGGGTATACCAAATTACATGTATAAATAAAATTGGTTTACCTGTCTTCCCAGGGACTCGGTAAACTCATCCGCCAGCAGTGTTGCCAAGAGGAGGTGCACGGCCATGAGAACTATGGACACGATAAGTGCCGCAAATCTGGGTAATGGCATCATCGTATTGACGGCAAATATTAGAATGAATACTGGTATGAGATGGTCAGCAGGACGAACAGGACTCGACACGTGAGAAGTGAGAAATATGGTCGCCGCCAGGGTGAGAATAACAAAGAATGACAGGGCAAAGGAGAAAGTGTGTTGTTGGAATACGGGGAACTGGCCAACCAGAAATACGACCAGAAGAATTCCCAAGGCGGCGAGCGCAATTGACACCTGAGATGTAGCGGAGATGACATCCTGTAAGGAAATGAAAGTAGAAAGGGTACAAAATAATAACTTTATTAAGGAAATATTACCTTACAACAAAATTATTTGTTTTCGTCGTTAATAAACCATACATTTACTATATATCTTAATGATAAAATCTAGGCTTATTATTAGGAGTTGTTCTACTAATGTACTTCGAAAATATTTGGTTGAAAGAATGTAGATACGTCTATTTCCTAAATTTCATTTGTTCCCCTTAATCGCGTTTGGCTAACATTTTGTGTAACTCTCTCTTTTATTTTTCATGAGCCAGCAAGAGTGTCACAAGAAGATATCAACATACTTTCTATTCTTTGTTACAAGATTAGTTGTAGTTTGTAGCAGACATGGAAATTTTTACGCGCAGTCTTGATTCAGCCGTCAGTCGATACCTGCAACAATTTTGCAAAATTCTTCAGAGTATTTCAGAAAAACCATCTGCTCTACCAGGATGCGTAAGAATTTTCACATCTGTCTTGCAGTTATTGGGCATACTTCCTAATTCGTAAGCGAACTGTAGTTATTTCCGTGAACCAACTTGTTCAAATGACAATAGTGTATATAACAACTGAATGCCTATTTACTTTCGTGTTCCCTCTCTCTCTCTCCAATTCCATCGCTCTCTATCAAAGACATCTACAGAAAAAAGTGAAGAACAGAATACAATAAATACTCCTTGAGTCTCTACTCAAACGGACCAAGAAACATCACAGTAATTTCATTTCGTTCCTCTCACTTTCTTCCTCTTCCTGTCGTCTCCTTTACTCCTGGAATTCAATTCCATTTCCCCCAAGCACTACAGTAATGACACAACACTATTACATCTGTAGCTGTAGAGTCCTTGATAGAAGGGTATAGGAGTGGAGTGGGTAAGAAAAACTTTTTCTACGATTTTGGAATATCGCGGCCTAGTCATCGATGCCTAAGATGTGGGATGTGGTGTGTACCCTAGTGTTGCTAGTTAGGCTCACGTATGTTCCCCATCTCTGTTGTATCCAAATAACAAGGGGCTAAAAACGCTGATGTCAGTCACAAATCCCCATATTTAGAACTGTCGTTTTAAATTGTTTGGTGATCTTGTCAAAGATTGGTTACGTTCACAATGAATGGCTATTTTCCCGATTGTACGAATTACGGGTCATGCTTTGCCCCAGTTTTCATTTTAGATTGGGTAATGTTGTTACAAAATTCCATGAATTAAGGCAAGCTATACTCATGTTCAAACTGTCTATTCTCAGCCGGAAATCTACGTATGCCCCAGCGAAAATGTCAAATTGCTGGAAGATTAATGTCCTATAAAGTTAAATTGGGAATAGTGTAAACAGAATATATAATTGCCAAATAACAGTTTGCTCAGTGAGGTATAAACACAGTGAAGGATACAGCGGAAAAGAATAATTGGTCCCTAGATTTTTTTCAGTTGTTCGGCACCTCAGCTGCCGTTGTCGACATGAGTATTTTGAAAGGTCACAAAAAGTAGATCTAATTGACAAAGTATAATATAAACCCATCCTACCGCCTATTATGTATGATGTATATGTTGACGCGACATCAACAGCTCATCAACAGCCAGCAACAAGAAAGCAATTGACCCCAACATTTTGAAAAGTACTTCAGATCAAGAACTGTTTAAACTCAAAATAATGTATTATAACTCACTTGTTTTACTGAGAAAATATATGTGATGTAAATCTGTTAAAGGTGGACTCTGAAACAGCAATTTGACATTTAAAGTCATAGCCCGTGGGTCTTGAAGGTAACTCAAAATGATTCATAAGGAAATGAATTCGATTAAGGGTGCATATTAAACCGCCCAAACTTACAACTACAAACTTTCGACAAGCGGTGAGCAGCTAAATGTTAATGACGAAGACAAATTGTGCAATTCCAATTCCTTAGGTATTGACTGAAGCTCCCATTTAATTAATGATGTGAGGAAATTTAAGTCACCATGGATGTCTTCATTCATGTGCATATGTGTAGCTTAGTAGCTTACTCTATTCGCCCCAAGCGAATTGTATGTAACTGTACAAGATTTGGATCTAAACTTTCCCTAATGATCACATTTGTATCTGTTAATTATATTCCCCGTGAGTGAACAGTGAAGACACTAATTTACAGTTTTGGAAATACAGTTTAGAAAATTCAGATAGACGATGGAACAGGAAATTTAGTACTATTTATTTACTTCTACCTATATACACTACACCTGTCCACTTATATGAACACGAGAGTGTTGTGAGTAATCTACTTTTAAACACACCTATGTAACTAATACTAGGTAAGGGACCGTATGAGCAGCTCAGTAAAAAAATTGGCATTTTCTCTTACTCATCATCATCATCATCATTGCGGTTTTTGTGCGACAGTTGCTTCCCTGACCAGTTGCTATAGCTGAAACGAGAGTCATACTAACCCCAAGCACGTAGTAATCTTGGTTAGCGTTAGTCCACCGGAAAGAACATTTTGTGGACAAAGTTGTACAAAAGAGAAAACTGAAACTTCGACAGGCTAAAACGAGAATGATAAAAAAGGGAAATGACGGAAGATGGAAGAGAACGTGATAGTCGGCATAGGTTGAGTAAAGATAACTTTATATAAAGGACTGATTCACCCAGTTGGAGGGAACGAAAGAGTTTTTCAAAGCGAATAAATCGCAAACCCACAATTTTGTTCTCAGTGTTTTTCATTTTCTTGTTTAAAAATCGTACTGACAGACGTTCTCATTCTTTCCACACATTTTTTTTCGGGAAAAGCTGCTTCTAAGAGTAGTTCTGTTTTGTACAGGCTAAATGAACTAAAAAGTGAAAAGAAAAAAAGTAGTTTAAAGCAGGTAAAAGCCTGATAATCAAAAAGAAAGTTGAGCTATTTTTTCTTCTTTTTATAGTCTTAATAATAATGATACTGTTTCCACTTTGTACTGCCTTGAAATAAACTTTCCTTTTCAAACAATCTTATGACTGTGGGTTGGAATTTCGACACATTCGTTGTACTACCATCACATGACGCATTTGTATATAAGTACTTATTAGTTTGGGAATGTTAAAAAACTTACATGGCCCGAGACGACGGAGATGATGAGAAAAGCTATGGTGGCCACAGATGCCAAAAGTAGAAACGAAAGAAAGAGTGAATGTTGAAGTCGATTCCAGTACATGACATATACACTTTCCAAGTCTCCGTTACCCTTTTCCTCTTTCCCCATCGCGGTGAAGTTGTTTGGGTATAGATATTTTGGCTGTCAACTGATTATTTCAATGAGATGGAATACAGGGAGGACGATGATGCGGCAGTCGTCTCTTGCGCCGTTAGATAAAAACCGCACTACCGCTTGTTTATTGAAGGACACTACCCTTTTTAGATAGTGTATATTGCAGCGCGTGATAGAACGTCAAACCACACCGTTCCAACCACCGCTGCAGCCTTGTTTGACGTTATAATTTTGTTGTCTTACTGCCACGATCCGACGTAAAACGGCGGTTAACTCTTAGAACAAGCACAGCCGTTGCTGAATCTGTGACGCGCGGAAGGACTATTTTGTTGCTTCTTCTTTGCCACAGGCTACCACAGATAGGAAAATGAATACTTCTGACTCACCCAGAAATATCAAAATGTAGATTGTAACTTGGAACAACAGCTCCAGCTCAACTGCTTCTTTTATCCTTGCCACACAGCAAGCAAGCTGACAATAATGTAACTTTTCTAATGTCGTTGTCGCATCAGAGCCTCCTTTTGCGCCATCACTACCTCTTGCACTGCAAGACTCGTTCTGCTTTCACTTTCCGTTCGATTTATTTGCAAGATTCTCATTCTGCTGAGGGTATAGTCGTCGTTCTCATCGTGATGGACCAGCAGGGGATGTTTAAGTACTGTTTGGTGACGAACGGGTTTAAATTTCTGCTATTTTTTCTTTGTTCTGAAATAAAATAAAATAAAGTGAAGTAAGCAATATGGTTCTTCATTTCATTTAAGTTTAATAAATGACATCATTAAATGACAGATAACCTTTAAATACACTAATACATGTATAAAAGCCAGTTTGGATGAATTTCCAAGTAAAACTATGCATAGCTGTAACTTTCGATGTAGTGGCATGTGATATATTCAGTTTAGGACAGTTTGTGTAGACGTAACGGCGGCAATGTAGCAAATCGCTTAAAGACATTTGATAATGAAAACGGATCTTAATTTCAGTTTTGGCGCAGTATGCCAAATTAAATACAAGGTTCCAAGAAAGAGAGAATATGGTAGGGCGCAGGAGACTAGTGCGACAATCTATTAGTTTTATTTCCGTGTCTCATGTGCCTTGGGCATAATAACTCCTTTAAGCTTTAACTGAAAATCTGTTTTCGTCAATCAATAATTCGTAGCAGCGATGCAATCAAGCTCACCGAAATAGCTTATGCTGAAACGAAGAAACACAGGTACCTTTGATCTTTCCTAGCTCAGCTAGTTTTACTCTGAGTTAAATGAGAAGTGTTATTTAGGAGAGTGCAAGGAGAGTCTCTCATTTCTTAGAAGTCGTCTGTACTTATTTGAATTTTGGAAAACCCATAAATTATTAAATAATATAAATGATAGAGAATCTATGCGTGATATCAAGATTGAGATCTATTTACAAGAAACGTTTTAAAAACATTAGCCATCATTGTACTTTCTCACCATTGCACTAGACTATTTCTCAGCGCAGCATCGCATAGATTATTTACAAATTCGCCATATACGCCATAGTAACAGTACCAAAAGGGCCGTTTCAACGGATATTAACAACCTTTCTATAATTGCGTTGTAATTCCTCAGGGGGTCTTTTTTATCACCGATATCTTCATTCTGTCGCTATCGTTTTCTCATTAATTTATTAACGCATATGTTATCAGTTAAGCTTATCACTATCAGCAATTTATGGTTAGTTAGTTTGGGGATATATACATGGCTGCGGTTTATAAAATTACAAATGTGAAACGAGAAAATATGTTTCAGTGATTAAAAAACAGTTTATGAATCATTTTTATAATTTGTCACACAACGTTACCAAAAATCCGTATTAATTCAAGGTAAAGTAAGCTAAGGAAAATGCTATTTCTTGTGTGTTAAGCCTTTCAGATTTTTTAATGAGGTTCACAGTGACACACAAACTTATCCTTGCTTTAAAATTCAGAATTTTAGATAGTATCACCCTCTACATTCAAATTTTGAATACGTTTACCAAACATCTCGTTGTCGCAACGCAAACAACATGCAACTTAACGATTGTATTTTGCGTACAATTTTATAAATGTACAAAAAACCGTAATGTGTTGTTATCGAAGGATTTTGTTATTTAATTAATATCTTTGTAATCAACAATTCATGAAAATAGTGAAAAATAATATTATTATTTTCAGCTAGTTGTGGCACTAATCTCATGATCTAGATGAATCCGGCTCATTTTTGTCTGTTCGATGAATTTTTATTTTTGTAACGAGGTGTAATCCCCATGACAAAAACAAAAATTACTGAACATTTTAGTGCTTTGACTTACGACTTGTCGCTTTTTGTAATCCTCTTACAATATAGAATATTCCATATTGCTATTAATGTATTATATTATTATTATTAGTTTGTTGGTAAATTTTGAGAACTATTATTATTATTGAAACAGAAGAAATGGCATTGCATGAACCATATATAGTATTATTATGGCACGAAATGAATGGAACTAAAGCGCATGAATAAATTTATTTTCAAGAAACGAAACTTAGGAGGATGAAATTTGCTTCCGCAACATTCCCCCTTGAAAATTGCGGTGGTAGGATATCCCGATTTAATCAAATAAATTCAAAGACGCAGACACGTTATGCAAGCGCGAGTGCTCAATTTGTAAGTCAGTGTGCAAGCACTGTATTCATACAATGTAGATATAACCACAACTTTTAACGCTTATCCAGGTTACTATCCAACTATTCCGGTTTCCTTAAGGTGAAAGTCAAGTAAAGATGTTCTTTCAAATAAATATGAGAATTCATGCATTGCAAAAGTAGCGCAACGACATGAATTTTTCTCTTGTTTGTCTGATATTTGGTATTTGTGTACATTATAAGAACATTTTTTATTCTAGCCGTATTACAGGGATTTTTTTTCTAGCCTGCATGTGCACATTCCAAAAATAATTTTTGGTTGATGCGGGCGAATATTATATTATTTGCAAACGGAAGCAGAATAATAAGATATTTTAAGGAATTTTTCAGAATGTGGGAATGCTAAAAGGAAAAAACTGAGTTTAAGAGTGAAAAAAGAGGGCATATTCATTTGCCAAAGCACACATAATGTTCGTTGGGATTGAGCTGAAAAGCCACTAGTCTGTTTGTGAAAAACCGACCGGGGGAAAATTGTGTGCTTATGCACAAGAGTCAAGGGTTCCCGCAAACCCAGAAAAAATGTGCCCGATGTACAGATTACTTTTAAGGTGACGTGCCTAAATGAATGTATATAAATGTGTACCCGTGAACCCAAAGTGTATGTGTGAACGTACGTTCTTCCCCGCAGTTATTCTACAAGAAACGAAGAAATCACAACTTTTTACTGACTTGAAAAATACGGGAGGAGAAGTAGGCGTAGGAGAGAAACCAGAAAAAAATTTGCTTTTGTTCCTCAATTTCTTTTCTCTGGAATTTACTTTGAAAAGAAAGAAATATAGTCATTGTTTGATCGTCTGTACGAACTAGAGGCAATGCCGCTACTAAAAGAGCTCGGGTAGCAGACAGCTACCATCATATCAACAAGATGACGAAACGTTTACCCTCCTCTGAGAAAAGACGTGTGTGCTTCATCTTCATCATTATTACTGCTTCGTGCGACGTACCTCTGTAGTAGAACATGCGGTAGCCTGACATTACATTTCATTCGCAAAGCACACAGCACAAGGAAAGCTAGGAAGTTGAGCTGAATTTTCAATTTGTAAATTGCCGTTGTTAGAAGAAACTCAGAGGTACTTTCTGGGAAAGATGGATTGTAGGAGGAGGATTTTCTGGCAATGTAGCGGGAATTAGTGAAGACGGCGGTTTCTTCCAGTGTGAGCTTCTTTCTACAAGTTACTCAGATGAAAGTTTTGAAAAAGGAAGCTTGGCAATTTTATTAATGAACGAATACGTTAATTTCGCGCCACTGGACGGGACTACGCATTATGGTTTTCCAGAGAACTATAAATGAACACTGTATGTATACATGTTTTAACGTGTATTTTATTTTAAACAAATGCATGTAATCAAGAAAGCGACAATGTCAGATTTAATATGATTTATTACTACTCGTAATAAATATATGTATTCGTATAAAAACCTCTAATTCGTGGTTTCCTCGTCGAGTATCTACTATCATTCACATCTGTATTATCCCATTATCAAGTGATAGCCATTATCTGAATAAAGAGAGCATGGATTACAATTTTGCCGTATTTTTACACGAGAAGTGTCTTTTACAATTTTCTATCTTGAATCCATTCATCTTGAATTAAATTTTAGGCAAAGTTCAGTAATGCTGTATAATTTGCAAGTTTTTGTTATACCTGAAAATCATTCTATTAGACTAATATTTCATCTACAAACTCCGCATGAAATACATGAAGAACTTATTATTTTAAAAAGTATTTTTGAGCGAAATGGTAAGGGGAAAGGCAGAATTTTCATACGATGATGTAACTGTATAGGAATACCAACTTACGCACTGTATTTCAATAGAACACATGGAGAATTTCATTAAGTTTATGCAACTGATTATTTAATAAAATTTCTTTTTGTCGGTTGAAAACGTCAATTGAAAAAAGCAAAATTACAAACGAAAAAGTTCAGAAGTTTTTTTACGATTGCAGTTTGTTATAACAAGAGTTTGTTTTCCAAATCGGTGGTTTCGGGAAGAAAATATAAGGAAATTTGTAGTAGTTCGTATAACTATTTATTACCTTAGAATGCAGCTATAGTGAGAATTTAACGTAAGGTCAGCTGAGTTTCCGTAGAGACAAATTTTAAATGGAAGCTTAGCGAAAGGGGGTTTAGTTACAGAATGAAATCATTTCTTCAAGTATACGGTCGAATGAATGATAGCGTTCCATTTTGTTTCTGCATTCTGGTAAAGTGAAAATGAAAAATAGATTGGCAAGAGCTTTCACAATATGCGGAACGGAAAACTTGCACCCGATTCTTTTTTTCGAGATTTTTCACGTGATTAATTTTTTCTTTAGAATTTTTTTCTGCCGTTTTCCCCAGAGTTCCTTTCAACAGTTGGTTCCGTGTCACCCAATAAATATCTCTACGCTTCAAAGCCAACTCCTCTAAACCGTTCATTTTTAGAGTAATTAGATATTACTAATGTCTTAAATCGACACCGTTCCTATATAGCGTGTAGTATAGTTCCTCATTTTACGTCCCACAAGAAAAAATCTTTGTTCACACTTGACATACATATAGATGGTCTGTCGACACCACCGCTACCATAACCTGCCGAGAGTAGGAAAGAGCAAACCGGTGAACTGCTTATGCTCTAACACGTTTTAATATACTTACGACGAGGCATATCCGAATGAAAGAGTTGGTAGATCTGATGAAATTACTGTGTGCCTATAATAGTTTGGCGAGGAGCGTGATGATGGAAAGTAAAAGAGAAACAAATGTGGTTGAAGCAGAACACCTGAGCCACCCAGGTTGAACCGTTACAACAGCTCCACCACTTGAATGCCCTGAGCTCGTTATTGATGATTTGTCAAGTGAAATAAAAGGGGAAGCACTTTAAAAGGATATGAAGGAGAAAACAGCAGTGTATGACAGAAGTAAAAGCAAAGTAGCAAGAAAAAGATAAGTGATCATTTAATATCAGAACACAAAAGCTTTTTTTCTTACATGAATATTGTTAAGGAGAAAGTGAAAACGGAAGAAATGTTGGTGGTAACCAAGCAGTACATTTTTTTTTCTTTCTACCTTTCCGTCGTTCCTCGCCGACGTAATCTGTCTCGTCATATAGGCCGGCAAGTGGTTACGGTGTTTATTTTACATTCTTACATGAATATTGTTAAGGAGAAAGTGAAAACGGAAGAAATGTTGGTGGCAACCAAGCAGTACATTTTTTTTTCTTTCTACCTTTCCGTCGTTCCTCGCCGACGTAATCTGTCTCGTCATATAGGCCGGCAAGTGGTTACGGTGTTCATTTTACATCTGTCTTCGTGTATACCTTGTTTTTCTATTTTTTTCATTGTAACATACACCATCTTCCATATCGCAAACAGTCTTTCTGGAAGTTGACAGTATGAACCTTCCGACTATGTAGTAAACATTAACTGAGCATGTCGTATATGCTGTGCATATGTAGGAACATTTCACGGCTTGGTGAGCAATGTAACGCTCTTTCATGAAACATGAAATCATGTTTTTTATTTCCATTTTATTTATTTTTCATAGGCATGACACGACTCTTTAACACAATAGCCAGACTCAAGCTTGGGTGTTTTTGTAAATAAAAATAAAACAAAAATGTAGTCGGAAGTGCGGATTTCATAATCTGAACACTCTCTTGATATGAAAGAAGCTTTACCTGCGAGCACACATTAGGAAATTGGATTATACGATATGAAAAAATGAAAACAATATCAAGCTAGCTGTACTACCGCATTTACACCGCCACATTTACAAAAATGTACGACCCATGATTTTCAACTGGCAAGATCGCAGATGGTAAAAACATTACGAGTTAGTACATGTAACAAACAAGAATGGTGGTTGCAATAAATTTACAATTTCGTAAAATATAAGTTAGCTTTTTTCGTTTTACAGCACGCACGCCGCCAAAAATGCACGTTAGCTTTTTTATCACCCTATTTATCGGTCGAAACGAAGCAATAACAAAAGACTTGCGTTTTTAATGGAGAGAAACCTGCCTGCCACGAAAATATAAAATGATTTGTAGCATTTTTCTCATTTTACTACGGCAGACTGCCATTTCACTATGTAATGTAGTTGGTGCAATTTCTTCTAAAGAGAATCAGGTGAAATATGTAAAAGCTTTCAGTCAGAAGCACAGGAACCATACCATGAGTGTGTTTTGTTATTGCGACTTTTTCCTGAATAGCCAATTTATCTCTTGCGTATACAAGATTTTTTTATCTTTCTCATAATAGGGCAAGTTGACCTTCGTATGTATTCTTCATCCTCCCACATTGTTCAAAAATAGTTTCTTTCTACAACGTTATTATTATCCTTAAAATAAATACGTGGAGTTGGAGTTATATAAGCCATACACGACGTAGTTCAAGTTTTGATGCGGGAAGGAAATTGAAATGTTCTATTATGCATGAAATTTTCGTCGTTTATCGCCCTGCACAACAGTCGTTGTGAGAGTATAACGCAAAAATGAAAGCGTGCCTTTGTGACTTGCTCCGGACGATGTGTCAGTCGGAGCGCTCTGTGATAACGGCAAGCTAGGCACAGTCAGAAGAAGTAGTAGTAGCGTGGAAATGTACGGTAGTGATGATGAAAGCGTTGTTCTTTTTTCGTATGACATGATTTGGATTCAGAAAACTGTATACAATTTGCATATGAATGCTATGCTAATCAAGCGATGCGACTTTTCAAGTTTGTGACAAAGGTTGTTATATTAATCATATCGTTATTCGATTGCGTCACTGCTAAGGAGGAATATAAGACCTCCGAGAAATAAACTGTTGGGTGCTATATATGCATATGTACGTAAAGGAAAAAAGTCACGTTTACGATTTCGCGCATCGAGAGCGGTGGTCTTCTTCCGAAATATTGGAAATTGGCTTTGTTTCAGTTTCAAACCTTTCCAGTCTTTAACAAACCTATTAAAGCGCGCTACAAATTCTGCATGATTATTACTGCAAATAACTGAAAACAGACATAACATTGATTTTTTCATTTTTAAACATAACAGCGTCAGTTTCCTGTTTAGAAATATATGCCATGTCCGCACGTAATTTGAAACAAATTAAAATTAATTAAATAACTAAAAATGCATGCCCAGCTGGTCATTTTAGCTTATAAACAGGTTATAAAAACGGCAACGTGCGAAGTGGGAATAAACGCAGAATAAATAATAAATAATTATTCACAAAATGGTTGCATATAGGAAATAAAGAAAAATGTTTATCTGGCCTGTATTATTAACAAATTACCGAATGGATAATAATAGACGGTGTTTTACATAAAAACATCAAAATCAAAATGGCACAGGAGAGGGCGGTGTAAATTCTGTTAACAAGTCCATTTGTCTTAAACGACTTCACTGCGGTTTAATGCGGTTGCGTGTGCATATTTTACTGCCAAAAATAACTTTGCTGTTGCATATTCCATTCATTACGGCTGGGCTAACTTTGTGAGTTGATCCATAAAATACTGTAATTACACCGTCCATATATGCTTGCACATGAATGCGTTGTTGTTCAATTTCCGAATTTCTCAAACACTACTGCTGCCATCCACTACTACTGTATTGATTACTTGCCCTTTTGCTAGTTTAATATCCATTACCCCCCGCATCTTATACTATCGCCACTACTGCACTCCACTACTTTACTTTTACTATATTACAATTTCTGTCATCATCATCATCGTCCTTGCATGCCCATTGCTCGTGACAGAAGCCCAAAATAAAATGTACTTCCCTAAAACTCACGGTTTCAGCTATTGTGATATATACTTTCTATATTCTCACTATCATTATTCTTTGTTATAATTCCGGTCGTGATTGCACTTACAAAATATTGTTGCGTCAATTATAATACGTACGTGTTCTAGTATCGTTATGCTATATTCAATATTTAATCAGTGTAACAGCAAATGTAATCTCATTCGCTAACGATAAGGTAATTTTGATCTTGGTGAAGAGAACACAAGTGGGGATTATTAAATGGAGAACGAAGCACGGCGCTCTGCAAACCGTTAGACGAATCACAAACAATGTTATATTAGTAGTAAATGGTTATACTTAAACCAGTGACGTCTCATTTTTGTATTATTTTTTCATTTTCGGTATGATTTCTAAAAGATACAAAACCAGCGCAGCCTACGAAATGCTAGTTTTGTATTGAGGGTACTTCCATTCACCTGAATGGTCAGGAATGTAATGATGCAACGAAAGATGACATGCACTCACATGTCGACGGCATCAATTAATTTTTATATTTATATGACAAGTAAATGTTGCAAATTATTTCATTGCTGCGTTTTGTTGATGACCCTCTAATGGAAGTGAACAAACTGTTCCAAACTGTACGTATGTATCCTGTAACCGTATATATATATATATATATATATACATTGGATTACATGTTCCATGCCGCCACTACGAACAATGCTACAATCCCACCTTTTACTTGATATCACTGAATCACTACTATCGTATAATTTACCACAGAAGATAAACACAGAGATGTTCCTTAAAAAAACCGGCAATGTTTAGGTAGCGTGGAGAAAAAGAAAAATGTTCTTGTACCTTGTCGGAATTTTTCAAGTGAAAACAACAATAACGTGGTCTCAAGCAAGAAAGGCTTCTTCGTTTTCCAACTTCTAACACCCAACAAGTATGCAAAAATACAGTGCTCTGTCTACGGAACCGATTTAAAACTTTTAGAGTATGATCGACCTTTTGTTCGCTTTTATATGCTCCAAACTTTACCACAAAAAGACGCGTCAAATAGGTTCCTACTTCCTACCATTACGTTTCCGCAATGCAAGTAAGTAGTATTACATTTATAAATCCACTGCAAACAAGCTCCCACGGTAGAGCTTTTCGAATGGATCTTTGATTGAAAGTTTTTTGTCAGCGGATATGTACCTGTCACACGACAACTGTAAAAACTGATATGGATTCGAATTTTGTGCAATTTTCCTCCTTTTGAATTTCCCATCTTCAATTTTTATTATCATCTTCCTTCTTTATTTCCTCTTTCACTCCCTTTTGTGCTTAACTTTATCCTACCTTTTTCTCCCTTGATGTGCCTGCTCCAATGTTCCACAATTGTAGCACTAAAACTACGTTTCCGTTCCCGGTTTCCGTCAAAAGAGGATGGATTGGATACACATCACTTGATAAACGCGTACAAAAATGTTATTACTGTGTGCCTTTTTATATAACAAAACGACAGCAACAAAGGGAGGCTATTGTAAAGTCAAAGTATTGTTGATTTTGTCAAAACGAGCAGACAACTGGAAACTTTACAAATATACAGGAGCCCTCAACAACGGTAGCAACGACTCCCACTTTCATGCTCATTCGGTTTTCCAGTGACCTTTGTTCATTTCTCTCTACCGAAATGGTTCGTATTGGAATCTCGGCTGCTGGCATGACATACTATTAAACCATAACGTGTTCCCGTTATAGTAAACACGTTTCTTGTCATATTGGACAAATTGCAAGCTATCAAAAACGTCTCCGGTTTCCCTTCGGATCGTGGGAATCGAATGGAATCCCGTCGAATGGAATCATTTTTTGTGTTCGTATCTACCATCCACGCGGTCCCTCCCGGCGAAAAGTAAAGTTGGTTTTGACTTTTATGTACGTTCCCTTTGTATGTATGTATAATTTGATGACTAAAACTGCATACCAATGTGAGAGTGAAGCATCCTTCCCAGCAGTTAACGAATGTTATGCTCTTTTTATGGCTGAAAAGAACATCAATTTTCAGGCATTTTGTCTGTGGACGCATTCACTTGCTCACATACTGCGCGTAGGTGTTTCACGGATGTATATCAAGAATGGATAAAAAAAATTTACGTTGCATAGAGTTGCTTTCTACTAACTACAAGTATATAACGGTTACAACAGACAAAAAACGAATGTTTTCTCGTGGCATTTCCCCAAGAAAATTTCTACTTGAAAAAGGATTGAAAGCATATCACACAGAAGGAAAAGAAGAAATGTTCAACAAGGCCTTTGAATAAACAAAATATCTTCCACTTCTATCTTGAAATGCCCAAAGTTGACGTTATTATTTTTCCAAGAAAAAAGTTTAAAAATATAATCGTCTTAAATAAAGAAGAACCCCCTCCTCTCTTCTGTACATTCAAGCTGCTGTTTTCACGCTTCGAAACTTTTTGTGTACCAGCAACTGAAATTGTTTGAAAGATTGTGCCTTTAGACTTGTAACGGTTTGCTCGAATGAATGAATAAAAAAGCGTTTTCAAAAAATTACGCTTATTGTGACTGACTGATTCCAAATCCATACCAAAAAGAAAAAGCATCATATTCAGCCGTATTCTTTAAGCCAAAAATGCAATTAAAATACAAAAATGTATTTGTCAAAGTTTCCACGTTTCTGATCGACTTCATATGGTTCATATTATCTACCCCCATGTTCTAATAGGTCGTTATTTTCCTTTACTTTTTTAACCTATCCAAGAGCCAGACTTAAAATCGTGGTCTGTTTTGACTTGTGTGTGTGTGTGCATATATGTTGAATGGAGTTCATTTTTCTATTTCGTTTCATGTATGAAAGCATTCTACAAAATGAAGTCTATATATTTTTTTACCAAAATGTTTAGTTAGGTAGATAGAAAGGTTGACGATAATAGTCAATTTTAAAAGGATAATAAACTTTTTATAAGCCATCGAACATCCTATAATATTAGTTCTACCACAGTAATCAGCATTTCACCATTGACAGTAGCAAAAAGGAAAGACACGCACACCCCATACTATGTACAAAAAACATCAATATTTTGTTGTTAAAAGATACAGCTAGTTCTTCTGAACATGTCGTACCAATGACCTCCGAAAACGTATTTGTAGCGTAGTCCCCCTTTTCCGAGTATGTCAGGAATACGTTAAGGATGTAAAATGTAGCATGGATAATGTTTTCATAGTGGACGTGTTGTACATAGTTAGCTTGTCAATGAAAAATGAGCACTTTCTAGTTTGCAGCCTGTTTGACCTTTTACCCGCCAATGGATTGCATTTTGGTGGTTAAAAATCCAAAGAAATAGACAATGGTCATTTTCATGTCAGGCTCGTCAGCAAGAAAGAAGAAGAAGAAATTCTTATCTAAATTCATCTTACGTTTTTTCCCTTTCAAATTCAATTTCGTCCGTAGAATGGTAGCGATAGAAGAAACGCTATAAATCCCATGTCAATTGGCAATTTGGCAAGCTCGTTACAACATTCGCATCATAACCATTTTAAGCGGTCATATATATGTTTTCCTTGATATATTGTATGACGACTTTCTTTTTGGTAGTATACAATGGCAATGAATTTAATAAAGCTTGAGCTCACAGTGAATGAAATGAAATAAGCCTCGAAGTACACCTCATCATGACATTCATCATAATCATAAAATAAGCATATTATGACTATGTTGGTGGACGAGCGAACAGTTAGAAAATAAGAACTGTCATTCTATTCTATATATAGATTACCATATGTCTTCGCGCGCTCTTTGACTTCTCCTTGTTGCTGACTGATAGTTGAGCGTTGGTTGAGTAAATTTAATTCATATGGACATCTACTTCCATAATCCCTGCATATATCACTAATAATGGGCTTCTGAACTCTGAACAATGTATTTGGATGGAATGGCTCATATTGTTCATTAGTCAACAATATTGCCAACATTATTTTGCAAAATTCAGTTTGTTACAATAAATTGAAAGCTTATCTTGTATCTCATCTAGTCGTACAAGCTCATTTTTGTGCCGACAATTAAATTTGGCAGTCATTAAAAGTTGACTTTATACGTATCTGTCTATATAAGTAGTATTTACAACCTTATTTCATACTGCTTCTTTTGGGCCATGTTTATACACTGGCGTGTTTTTAGCATGCAACTTCGAGAATCATCCCGAGCATAGCAAATAATTAAATTTTCCAAGCTTAGATTGAGCTACTTAACGACATTATGTCTTGTACAGACTGTATCGCTTCGTTTAATCTGGGAGAATACATCAGACCAGATGCAAGACAAAGAATCGTGTATACGTGACATCGTCATCATGTTTCATGCGTATCATTGTATCAATTTCATGCTTAAATTCAGTATTTTCAACTTACCACCGTTAACTAGTAATTTTCGTTTTCCTCTGAGATGGCACGATGGGATGAGTGCTTAGAATACAGCTGCCGTCCACTTCCTGTTGAATGTCTGCAAACATGAAAGATAGATCAAGTAAGCACGTTGTTAACCTCGTTACTGCTTTTAAAAACGAAGTACTAAACTTCATTAGCATGCTATTAATTGTTTAAAAGTAGTGAAGCTAAGGTGAAGACCTTTTACGTAGTAAATGACTGATGAAACTGGATTTAAACAGTGTCAAAAGAACTCGGTTTCTTCTCTGTTGACTTTCCTTTCCAAAACTCGAATTTGAAATAAAGGAGATTTTTTGTCACCATATGCGCTTACATGGTTACTGGATTCTAAGCCAAGAATGTATGTGTATCATCGCGTATCCTTAGGCTTGTTTTAGTCTCCAATCACGCTGTGTGGAAAGCTAACTGGTACATTGGTATGGAGAACCATCACAACATTTTAAACTTTCACAACTTTCTTCGTTCCCTTTTTTCTAGCTCAACATACGACAGGACAGACGAAACGATAGATATGAAGAAATCTAAATGAAAACGTTGAAATGTGATAATCTTTGAGCCTGAGTGATTACATATAAGCCAACGCAGAGATTATTAGTTTCAACGTATCGCTTGGGGTCTATATATGTGCAGTTTTAAAAGTAGTGCTATCTACCACATTTCTCAATTGATACAAATATAAGAGCACTGCGCTAAAAGTGAAATACGACCTGATGGTTAATATGGTAGGAAACCGAGCGCTTGTGAAATTGTCAGTGCTTTTGTAAAACTTTTGATGCAAGCGTAACTTGGCTACATAAAAAGTTCTTTTTAATTAGCTAGAACTAAAACCCAACTTGCATTTACATTACACATACACTCGGGCACTCCGTATCAAATTTCCCGGCCCTGTTGCGTGCTTATTTTTCCGGCCCCTGTGAATAATGCCAAATGGGGTACATTTTTATTTATGAATCAATATTTATTAAATTGGTTGAGCTGATATGTGATATCGCTACGAAGTTGGAAAAACGCACAAAAAAATAGTTTAAAATGAATAAATTCTGTATTATTGTTTATTAAGTGCCCCGAAGGGAGTACTTTATGAGATCGATGGGTGAGAGCGGATGATTTCGTGTAAT